>JAZHYW010041076.1:0-39161 GCA_037355805.1 Ixodes ricinus | reverse complement strand
TGCTTAAGAGTAAGAAAGAAAAGTGCACCCTCAAAGGCGTTTGTTATACGTAAAAAATATAAAATAAAATACAACAAAGAGGAGAGTTATTGATGATTTCTTTAAGTGGTCAAACAGTAACAAAAAGAGGAACGTGAAATTATAGCACGCAATAATTTTGAAACAAAACTTAGAAAATTGCCGAGGTACACGATTACAAATCGTAGGTGATAAAAAGACAATGATAGAGTATGAGACCAAAAAGGAACATAAAACTTGCAGGCTGAATACTTGCCGTCAAGTCACAAGATTGAGGTAATAAAGTTCCTTTTGAGATAAGGCGATCGACGGGGCGCTGATGCACACAGCGCCAGGAGACACAATTGTTTGAGCTTCGTACAACTCGCGTGTTCTTTTGGTCCTAAAACATCTTAGGATTTCGGTATGGCTAAACATTGCGGTGCACATACAGTCTCTTACATGTATTGCAAGATGGCCGGCTGGTGACGACCTCAAGGCTAAGGCGTGTTCTCGTAAGCGGTCATTGATGCATCAATGCATCAATGACCGCTTACGAGAAACCTCGAGGCATCTAGCATTGAGCTCTACCCGTTATCCTTGCAATCAAAGCCAATCAAAGCTCGGCGTCGTTCTGGTGTCGCCGCAACTTCTGCGCAAGAACCAGCCGACTTGCTCTCCGCATTGACCCCCTTTGCAACCAGCGTCGGCCAATGCGATCGGGCGCGTGCGCTCGTCGACGTTGCGAAGGACTATAAACACCTCTTTTCGATCTGTCGCGCGTTTGGGGCAGTAAATATTTAGTAAAAAAGTATTAACGGTAAGAAAAATGTAGTAAGGGCTTTATTTCTTAACTTTTCACTACGTATTGCGCGTTTTTTATTTTTTTTTATTTGTTTGGCGGATTTGCTTTCGCAGAGGGGATCTGCTTCCGTATAGGTAATAAATAGCTAGTCTAAGATAGTAACGGTCAAAAAAGAGTACCAACCGCTGCAGTTACTAGCTATTTATTAGCTTTTTTGTGAGTGTAGGCTTAATTGGCGTAACTTATTTGTGCCTCGCGACTGAGGAAATCATTTGTCCGGTCTTCAAGGGCAGTCGGAGCACTGAAGTGGGCGGCCCCGTTTCTCAGCCTCCCTCCCACTACGCTCATCGATTCGGATCATTCTGAGTGCGTGTGACGGCGTTCATCTCCCCTATCAGTTCAAGTAGGTTGATCAAGTGTTGTTCTAGTGTGCATCAAACCAGCCCCTGCGGCGTATTTCTTCTAAGGTCTCATACGACGTCCCCCTAATAAGCACTCTATTCTGAAGCGAAGAAAAATGGAGCCGGAGGAAATTCCTGGAGATTATAGCTTTGTGAGAGCGCCTAATGCCATTTTAACGGTGCTTTAAGCTATTTTGTTTCCTGTTAACAAATTAAAAAGTTGAGTTAGGAGCTCAGTTGGTAGAGCGCTCCACTGGATATGGAAAGGTCCCTGGTTCAATACAAGGACCAGGCGGATTTTGTTTCGGCGCGCACCAGTCACCTAACTGTGTTTAGAGATTTGTGTTTGTCCTTTGGCCCCCTTGTTTCCCTTCTAAGGGGATTAATATTGTTTATTGTTTTAGAAGTCCGGCTTGTCTGTTTTGCACTTGGCGGTCTACGTACGTAGCGCAGAAAAAACGCACGTTAGCGACCTGAATTAATTGTTTTGTACTATCCCCAGCGGCGCGATGGATGCCAGGCAAAACCTATATACAGATTAATGTATAAATCACAGGACCTTGTTTCAAACCATATTGATGCATTTCACTTATAGTCTACACCACCATTTAATAAATGATCATGTCACTGCGAGAATTGGGATGCTCAGACAGTAAAAATATAAACAGTGTTTCATTGCGCTGATGTGCATAGTGTGTGATCTATGCAAAAGTCGATATTCTCAGTTTAACTGGAATTGTCTATTAAAGCATTTCAATCGATAATTAAAACATTTCAGACACTGAAAGAGATTTGAAATACGTAATGGGAGTATTATTTGTAAAGTCCGATGTCAAACAAGGCATATCTGATGTCCGACTAATCGTCTGGCGCTATTTGTAATGTCACTGGTTGCCTTATATGCTCTCGACAGAAATGCTATTTTAGTTATGTTAATGAAAGGCGTGTTTTTTGTTATTTATTTGGTTACACATAATGATATGTTTTGTGTCGATATCTTAGGTACATGTACCAAATAAAGCACAATAACCTAGGTCAATGCCTCGGGCACAAGAAAAGGCTTGTTGTGAATTCTCTAATTTGAAACATTAAAAATGTTATACGAGGTGCGATCGAAAGGTTTTGAGGTGAATTATGTAACGTAAAATCAGAAACGTGTAAATTGGTGCGCGCGGAGCAGTTGAATGCCGGGACTTTCGACTGTCATTGTGCGGAAGCAACACCTCCTAGACAGCTTTCAGCCTGCGCGTCACGTGACATGACGTCACATCCCGGAGGCATGCAGGGGCGCTGATTGGATGCGAGTGCCGCGTCAGCCTTCGCGTGGGACTAGGATAGGAAACGAGTCACACACGAACGCTGACGCGGCACTCGCATTCAATCAGCGCCCTTGCAGGCCTCCGAGACGTGACGTCATGTCACGTGACGCGCAGGCTTTGCAAGTTGCCTAGGAGGTGTTGGCAGAAGGGCGTTGTTCTGTGAACATTTGCAGCTGTTTTTCTGACAGTGTGCACGATGACAATGTCGATTTCAGCGTGGACTGCAAACCAGAGCTAGAGCGAACATCGATTTTATGTCGAACTCGGCAAACCTGGAGCGGTGACCTTTGAAATGATCCATCGTGTCTATGCCCCCCCCCCCCCAAAAAAAAAAAATAAATAAATAAATAAAATAAAATAAATAAAATACATAAATAAAATAAAAGCAACAATTTGTGCTACGTGTTTTAAGTGGCACTGGCGCCTCGGGAATGGCGCAACAACATCACCGGAAAGCGAAGATAGTTAGAGCGACCTTTCCCGACCTTATTTCTTCTTCCTTGGCAAACAACAAAAAGCTGAGGATTTCTTAGGGATCTATTTGTGAGGCGGTGCACTCGAGCATCAAAAGGTCTACGCAACCGTTGGGTTTAATGGTAAAAAAACAACACCATCATCTTCCTCTTTCAAAAGTCTTCCGCAGAATCTTGAGATTCAATCGCTGCGCCAGGTATTTTTGAATACATGATCGCAGACTGCCTCCATCCGGAATTCCTCTTATATATCGGCCGGTGTCCTTGCTGATGACCCATGCTTTAAATGTCTGTAGGTGGACTACATCTCCGACTGTCCGCTGGCGCGAGCCATCTCTCTTTTTATACGGCTTAGACGAAGACACAAAGGCGACTGCTCGTGGTGTATCTTGCACTTCTGGAACCACTGTGTCATCTGCTAGATTTCTTTTTTCCAGACGTAAGAACTGTACAAAACTGTCCTCAAATATTTGCTGTGCAATATCCTGGTAAATAACCGGAATTGTTACCGCTTCGATTAAACACCCGCTATAGTTATATTGACTCGTGAGAAGGACCTCCACTACAGTGCTATGTTTAAGTTCTTTGGTGGTAGTACTGCAAACGTGTTGAGTTTAAGCTTCGCCAGATATGCATTCTGAATATTCATTTTCTTCTACATTTTTGTTTGGTCCGTCTCGTTATAGGTTCGTTTCTTCTGCTAAATAGTTTGTCTGAATCTATGTTTCCTTATATAGTTAGTGACCTCGATACATTTCCGTTTGTTCCTCTCTTTTCTTCTTTTGCTGACTCGTGTCTCTTGTTTTGTCACCTCGCGGCGTTCCATTTTTATAAAAGCAGAAGCAAAAACAACCTGCTTCACATTCTACCGCTGAACCGGTTATGACCTGCTTGTTGGTCAGCATGGACACCGTAGTCGTCATTGGCGTCGTTTGCACGCAACAGTCGTCGAGTGGCGTATTGTTCACATCTGTAGATCCAGTCGGTACGAGTCTGTGTTTCCTCTGTTGTTCCGGGTGGTTTTTTGTGACCAGAGGACGGGTGGCATAGTTGGTGGACAGAAGGGCGACCATTCTGACTTCGTCATCTCTGGTGCGGGCGGCCACGTGAAGTTCACTTGGTCTCACAAGGTACTGCCTAAAGGAGCTTGTGTCTCATGCATTACGTTGTTTCAATAAGTGCTGGTTTCCTTCCACGACTTTCTCCGGGTTTGTCACCCGCTGATTGACTAGTTGAGCTTTAAACTTCAGCATTGACAGTTGCCCCATGATGCGGTCGTTCAGTTCTATGACGTAAGTGAATTCTTCTTCAATTTCTTCAGTGGGTATCAATGGGTCGATGGTATCGTCGAGGTACTTCAGTTGACATTCGTATTTTTTAACCTCTCGATAGTTTCCTTAAGTTGTCGGCCTGTCGTTGTTCCCGGCAAGGCATTCTCAAAATGATCAAAGAGAGTCGCTACCTTGGCGCGTTATGCAGATCTCTGTTGCAGAAGGTGTTTGATGTCGACATTACTAACGGTGATATTTGTCTTCGCCGTCCGTTGCACTGGTTAAAATCTTGTTCATCTTGCCGGTCGATCGTTGTTAAGTTGGCTGTGGTGACCTTTCTTTGATGTGTCCAGTCAGGTTCTCACCGTTTAGTTGAGCCATCTCCCGGGTTTCGGCACCATGTTGCAAGAACGGCTGACTAATTGTTAGTAGATGAGGTCAACAACGGCAACGGAGCAAAGCACGTGACTACGTTGTTTTGTGCCCACCTCCCGCGGTCAGTGTTAGCAAGACGGGGATGTCTTTATTTTTTCCATTTCGATCTTGACTGCGTACGTCCTGTGCTCCGTTTCGTACAAAAGAGTTTTAGTATTGCGTATAGAAGCAAACGCAAGTGCTGTGCGTTTGCGTTAGCGTTGCGTGCTCTAGCCTGCGCATGCGCGTCGTCGCCATTCGCCATTCCAAGACGCAGTTTGAAGCTCCGCGCACGCTCAGTGGGGAACACGGAACGCTATCTAAACGCCCAGTGCTTGCGTTTCCACCGTATACGCAATACTAAAACTCACTAAAGTCCCAGTGCAGCCGACGCTGCGATACGGCGGAGCTGATTAACAAGTGCCAATGGACCTTTTCCACATACCGACGGCACCAGCCGGTGGCTGCATGAACTAAAAATCGAGGAAGTGACCTACCAGGCGCTACCGATCGATAATGGGAGCTACGCTGCCAGTTTCTTCGCTCTCTGAGCTGCGGCGCGCTCCCAACGCGACTTCAAAAAGGGGCATCCGCGGCGTCCACCCAAACCTCGTGTTTTTCTTCCCGTCACCTTTCTTTTTTGTGTAACGTTATTATATATATATGCTTGCAATTACGTGTTCTACTCGCTGATCCACAGCCTCCTTCCGAATTTCCTCGATTTTTCGTGCCCTCTTCCGCCGCTTGGCATTGGGCGCGCTCGCGCGTGAGCAGAACGCTTCTCGGAAAAGGTCCATTGTGCATTGCCATGGCGTTCGTCGTCTTTGAGCGCTAGTCATTACCGGCTAAACCAATCGGTCACAAAAACAAAAAAAGCACAGAATCACGGTGGGTTCGCTGTGCGAGATTGGATGAGCCGCCGATAGCTAACGCGCGAAGACGAGGACCGTAGTGTCGAGAAACGTTCAGCGTTCCTACAGTGGCCTCATTGCGTCATAGTTCCGGCAGCGCTGTAACTTTGTTTTAAAACGGAGTATATAAAAACTTAAAAACTACTTCATTGATAACAAAAGGAATATTCGGCGCGTTCTTTTTTTCCCGTGTGTCTTAGCTATTGCTTTTCTGTGCATTTATATTTCCTAGCTCATGTAACTTAAGAATTAAAGTATAATAATATTTGCAAATTAAAAAAGGCGAACCCTGTATGGGGAAAATAAAATCACACTACTGCGTTGAACCGTGCCCAAAGTTGGCACTAAAGAGCAAATAACCTCCCGCATTCGTTCGCTTTCCATGCTTTACGAAGAAACCGAAGCACCGTGAGTTATTGTTGTAGGTGCAAGAATTGCAAGCCGAACGAAGTCGACATCCTGGGGTACTTTACGGCACCACTCTGGAGCCTCATTACCCACCCGAAGCTAACGTAGATTCCGTTTTCTTTTCTAGTTGGTAGCCAGAACAGATGGTACGACTCGCCCCTAAAGGGAGCTCCTCCGTGGCCCTGGGGTTCCGTATCAATCCCGGTAGCGCAAAGATTAGGGTTCGGACCCAGGCTGGCCTCTTCCCAAGCGTGTCCTTGGGGAGTCGCTCGTAGCCTCAGTTGCTTCGTGACATAATAACCCAATATCCCCTTTTTTATAAGGGGGTAGGGGGTCGCGAATATTCGAGTTTTGTTTTTCAGTCGAATATTTATTGACCGATTAATACGATTTGACTTGCGAACTCCTATTCTAAAAGAAGGTGCTTGTATAGGGTCGTCAGTCGCGCCAATCTTAGCCGAAGTTTACTTCGACTAAGATTGGCAAGATTGGCAGTGCACGATAATCTACTGGGGTTGTCCGTGGATATGGCAATGGTGAAAATATATGTCGATGGCATCCTTGTATGTATGTACGTTTACGGAAGGTCTACCAGAAAGCACAGAAGGTGTGATAAGGCCAATGGCTCCAGAATTAAAGTTTACAGTGGAAAAACCGAATGACGATGTTATGCAGGTTCTAGATTTACGTATTCACGTGAATCGATGGTTATGTTGGGAATACAACAAATAAAAATTGTTGTTTCCTCCATTTATGTATCAAAGTAAATATTAAAGTTCCTTTAAAAAAATTGATTTTGCCAAGAAAGTTGTAATTCGAAGACCGTAAGGTCTGGGATTGTAAAGTCATTGGTCAGGAACACGTTAGAAAGGTCGTGTGTCTATCATATCACTGGATCGGTAAAAAGATAGTGGAAAGATTGATGAGTGTAGGATATAATGACAGTTCTATCAAATGGTGATTTATAATTGTATTCAAAGGCAGGAGGGCAACGAAACAGAAATCAGGGAACTGCTTTGCTGTAATCCCATGTTTTACGAGATTTCTCGCAAACCGAAGGCATGTGCGAAGCAGTTTGGCGTGGACACGGTCTTTAGTACAGATTTTAGGTTAAATAAATTGACGCCATTTCAAACAGGTGTGAGTGAGTGCAAAAAGGCCCATCGAGAAAAATCGGTATGTTGCGAGACTGGTGTTGTGCATGAAATACCGTTATAGTGTGGCTTTAAGTATGTAGCACAGACATCACGCTACATCAATGACAGATTAAACGAACATAAAATAAATATGAAGAACAGTGCACAAATCTCGCAAATCGCAAAACATATTCATGAATGTAGGAACTGCACGGCGATCTGGTCAGAGACAAAAATCATAAACAAATAGAGGAACGATGTAAAGAGAGTAGTAAGGGAGACTGTGGGCATGAATCTCTAGGCAACTTTATAAGTCTGGCTTCGCTACAGTTCGGAAGCAAAGAAAAAACTTTCTAAAAATGTGATGTAATTTTATTTTCGGAAGTGCGACTTGAGTGGTTTGAAGTGCGACACTGATTGGGATTGTCCAAAACAACTGTAAAACACACTTCTTTTTTTTACGTGTGGTGGTCCGAAAATTGTTTTCGTGTTTCTTTATTTACTTTTTATTTTCTTTGTAGTAGGTGTAGAGGGCGTTTTTTATTTTTTTTAAGGAGACGTGGTAACTGTGTTTAGAATAGAAGGGGAAGAGATCCTTTTCTTCAAGTTTGGAGGTGAATGGATGTTGCCTTATCGCGTCAACCTGTAAGATTGACCACCTCCTTGCCTTGTGTGATGGAGACTGTGGCGCTTGAACCGCATAGACTTCTTCCTTTCGTGTTGGTGGATATGACCTTGAGATTGAGACTATACAAGGAGATGGACTAAATAAACGAGTTAGCTGAGTTTGAGACCTCCTCCTGTCTATTTTCTGCCTCTTCTACGCTTTGATTTTTCTGCTTTACGCCAGTCTCAGGTTAGTCCAACATGGTGAATTACGGGTTGATGCGCTTTTTTGGATGTTCCGCAGTCTTCAGATTTCGTGGGGACTGAAGTGGGGACTGAAGGTTACACAGCTCAACAGAACACATCTTTATTGATGAAAATGTACACGGACATTTGCCGCTTATTTTCCAGCTATTTGGTGGTTCGCCGCAATTTATTCTGCGGAATGTAACATTCAGAGTATATAATCGCATTTCACCTCATAGTTCATCGAAACATCGCTGAAAAACAGGACATTTTAAGTATTGAGATTAATTTTTGGTTTCTGTTTTCGATAAGACATTTGACGTTTTGGCTACAAGTCGACACTATTCAATTAGAAATTGATTCGAGTTTGAATTTCTCTATTCGTACACATTTTTTGCATGTACATTGAAAGAGAACATTATGAAAGTACAACAAAAGATCAATGTTAAAGATACATCGGTGATCTTGAAACGCTCACAAAACATTCGCAGCTGAAAACGGCTCCGGCGCCTTTCATTTCAAACATTTCTGAGGATACGTTTATACTCCTAGTATTTTACAATAAAGCCAAACCTTACGGCAAAGGTTTTGAAGTGGGCAAGCTGCATTTCTAAACTTTAATGCAGTCAGATGAAGACCGTAACAACGTCCACCTCTAGGACTCTCAATCTGTAAACTTATTTTCCAAAACCAGCAAGTCTTTTGCTTTAGGTCTTATAGGGTAAATGGGCATAGAGGCCTTATCCCGCGGTACCGTCAAGAAAATATTATCCATCGCTATTTTCCCCTCCATCGAGAAGAGCACGACCCAAACCTTCTTTATATTTTTACTCTCCTTAAACCGCAGACACTTATTGACGGAACGGAGTTGCTCCAGAAAGTTGCGAAGAATAATACAACAAGAAAAGTAACGAAGAGATCACGGCAAAGGCAAGGCGAGAAGGAGGTCGAGCGGGAGAGGGTGGTGTTGACATCCGTGGGGAGAGACAAACAGTGCGTCCCGACCCTGTCCGGAAGAGGAGACGGGGCCCGGGGCCTCGACAAAGACAAGGACAAAAGCCCGAGCCGATTCCCAAGACGGGCGGCATGTCAGCGCCGAGGAGTGTCATTTAGGCAGTCGATCGAAAGCAAGCCGCAGCAAGATCGATACTGATGACGGCCAAGGCGACGGGGCCACATAACCTTGTCACTACAGATCCCTGCCTCTGCTGCGACACTCCCATTATATGATGTCAGACGAGCGGTGTCGGCCTCAACGGTACACTATCAGAAATAGGGGGTGTAGTACTTATACCCCTTTTCCCGTATATAACACCTCAAAACTACATTTCGGCGGTACCAAATTTTGCGAGCGACTTGGTAGCTGTGTGATATAACTTAAGAAATAGTTAATGTACGTATCAAAGAAAAACAAAAGTTACGCAGGTTATGCAGCAGGGCTAACAACACCTTGAGAGGTTTCCTGTGATAATTAAAGCGTACATTCGCTATTTTACTAAGTTGTATCACTCGACCCTCAAGCCGCTCTTGAAAGTTTGTATTGTCGGTTCTACGTCGGTGGACTGAACATCGGTTTGTAGTTTCTGGGATGTTATATATGGGACAAGGGTGTAAGTATTGCACCCCTATTTCTGAAAATAGGGGTGCAGTAGGCTCAGTAAGGCTCAGTAAGGCTCACCATGTGTTTCTTAAGCAGCCAGTGATTATAGACACACTACTACTACTGCCTTCCGCTCGTTAAATAATGGCGTGCATTGGGGATCGATGAAGCAATTTGCATTTCTGAATCGAATTAATGTTTTCTTTTCAGACATTAAAATAAAAGTGCTCAGTAACTTAGGGGTATTATTTCAAGCTTCGATAGGAAAAGTGATCTGTTTTCGAGCTGGAAAGCTCTTGGCGGAAATTTCACTCTACTGTTTTTCGGTAATCCTCTCGCGATTACCGCTTTCTGACGGGCATATAGATACGAACTATCGAGCCCAATTCGAGAGATCATTTTTTTTTTGTTCCCGCCTAAACCGAATTTAGTAACAAAAAAAAAAAAGATTATGTTGTGTGCATCTTTACACCGGAGGCCCATTAGCCGGGATACGGTCCATTCGTCACATGCGCACTCGTCACAGGACGATTGGTCACAGGACGATTCGTCACACAGGAACATTCGTCATAGGACGACTCGTCATGCGGCCAACCGGTCCTACAATCAGGGTTGCCAGGTTGGGCCATAAATAGCCAAATTGGGCTAGTTTTATTTGCAGTTGGCGGGAAAAAGTGGTAGTTGGCTATTTGGCTTGTATTGGGCTATTTCTGATCCGCACTGGGCACACCAAAATGCCTCAAAACACTTAGGTTTATAGGTTCAAATATGATATTCTTAGAGTGAGTTACGTAAACATTTGGCGCTTCAGTCTGTTAACCCTGATAAGTATGCGACAGCAAGCAAATTCGTCTTTGCGCACCTTGTGCAATCGTTTACCCCCGAACCTTGTCCGAATGCAAGCGTGTGCTTTTATTCCTCCATCTCAACTATTGACGGCGCAATTCCTTGCAGCCCCAACAGAACCTGTTTCTGCGCATTCTTTAGGTTGTCTGTTGATTGGCGTGAACCAGGGACCCCGGAACCGGGAGGGCAACGGGGGCTTGAGCACCCGCTGACATTTTCCAGGGGGTGCTGGGCAATTGGCTGAGCCCCCGTGCGTTTGGCTCGAGGCGTACTGAACAATGCCTGCACCCCCCTCCCCCTCCCCTCTGTGTTCCCATTGGTACGTGGCTTGCCCTTAGCCAAGTACGGAAGCACGTGGCTCTGCTTTTGTTAGGGCTGGTTACCCCCCAAATTCCGGCACAACCTTCGCACACGAAATTCCAGAAAAAAATAATAAAGTAAAGCAAAGTGTCAGTAAACCGCGGACGACGCCGCACCCCCAAAAAAATGGGGAATGAAAAAAAAAAGCCGGCACCTGCGGCTTGTTTAGCACAGTCGAGGAGATCTCCTCTTCAAGAAGGGTGGTTGTTTGGGCGAGTTGGTTTGACATCTTATACAATCTTGTGCGCAGCAAGGACGAGGACAAAAGAAGAGAACAGGACACAACAAGGCGCAACTTACAACTGAATTTTATTGAATACGTGTTCCGGTAATATATAGTCTCAACCATCGTCACAATGACAACACACAAAACGGCAAAGGCAAAAGAAAAAACGACCATCACAGAGCATAATTTGAAAATAACACTATCTCGTTCTCAGGAAAAACAATTCCTTCTCCGATAATGCAATCGACGGCATAGCAACACACGTGTCTCCCAAATAATCAATGAGCTCGGCTTCTACGATTTCGCGTGTTAACGTTGACTTGCATTTCCCAATTTTTACGCATCCATCCAGCAGTGGGGTACAACCACATGTCCTGCAATGCAAGTCAAGAAAGCCACCGTTCTTTTTTTGCACGTTGTTATTGTGCTCACGGAGCCGATCATTTAGGCAGCGCCCCGTCTGCCCGACGTAGTGCTTGCCACAGGACAACGGAATGCGATAAACCACACCATCTGTACAGTCAACAAATTTCGTTTTGTGTTTCTTTTCACATCCGTGTTTGGCACGCACGCCAGGCTTTGATAGTTTGCACAGGTCCATGAGCTTATTGGGCGCAGAAAACACTACCTTTACATTTGATCGCATTGCTACTTTCTTTAAATTGTGCGACACTCGGTGTATATACGGTATCACTACCACTTTTCCTTTTTCTCTTGCCAGCTGGCTCCCATCGTTTTGCACGAGACAGTGCTTTCTTAGAAGGCCCTCCGCGACCGCCACAAGAATGTGTTTAGGGTACCCAGCTGCGAGCAAGCGCAAAACTTGCTGATCAAAACCACTGGGGATCAAATGCTCACAGGACTTTTTTAGTGCATTGGTGAAACACAGGTTAACAATACTTCTTTTGACTAGCTTGGAGTGGGCTGAATGAAACGGAAGTAACGGCCCTGCTTGGTCATTGTCCTGGGGGCCAAGGCACTCGCGGGTTGGCCATGTGGGGTAACACGCAGCGCACTGTTTTTTGTCCACCGAGCGATGCCGGCTTCTTCGTTTTGCTTATATTTTGATCCGTGACGTTTCCCAAAAAACTCAAAATATTCTTCTAAACTTTTTTTCCTTGCGGCTGCACTTTTTTTTTTTTTAGTTGTTGTTTTGGCGGTTTGAGCGAGAGCCGAGGGGCGAGGCGGGGAGATGGTCTGCGCGAGATGAAAGCCCTTCTTGAAAGAGGTACTGCCTGCAGATGTAGCAAGCTGAGGGAATAAAGCATCCCAACTTCCAAGGCAATGGGAGGCTTTAGCAGGCGACACAATTTGTCAAAGGAGAGATCGCACTGCGGTCTGTGCTGAAGCGCAGCTATCACGGTAGTCGTCAGAGACATCAAAGAATCGCGGCATTCTCTCCTGTATTTCTGTGTCGGGTACCGAAACACCATTTGGTTCTTGGCGAGCCAGCCTGCTATGTACAGGTGGGCACCCTAATATACACCCGGTAGGTTTTCCAGTCTTGGGCAGTAACTAGTTGCTAATGACCCGTTACCGGTTACGACCTACTTTTTTCAGTCACTTGTAACTGTAACTTGTTACTGCTTAGTGAAAATAACTTGTAACTGTAACAGAGGTTACAAGTTATTTAGTTACAGCGGTTACAGCGTCATTTAAGCAAGTTACAGCGTCATTTATGCAGAGCGCGACGATTGCATGTATGGTGTGCTGCAGGAAAGTAGACGCAAGGGCATTGTTCATACGAAATACGGCTTCTTCTTGAGCAAATACGGCAGATCTAAACGGGCTGGGGTGTGAGGATTGAAGCCAGCCTATCTGGGTTCTGTAGCACGAGCTATTCCTTCGTGTGCTCAGAACTATGGTGCACTAACAGGCCACCGATTGCACCCCTTCCTTTTTCTGAAAACTGCACGTATCAACATATTTCTGGGATATAGTGGGTGGGAATACAAAAGTGGGCCGCTTATACATTTTCTAGTCATTCCGTTGCCAAATTATCGAAGGCACACATCCAATAATGCGAGTAAAATTTTAACACCAATTTTATTTTGCGAGACAAAGATTTTAAAAGCTAATTTGAAATAAAATGCGCGTGCATAGCCAACAACCTACAGTTTTCTAGTACGTAGTCTATTATCCTAATCAGTGTTTCTAGAATTTGAAAAAAAAAAACGCAATCTGTGCTAGAAGACCGATTATTTATATTCACGCACCGGGAAGCAAATTTACTTAGTGGGATCTCGGTAAATTCTCACGTTTGCACTCTTTGTTATCAACAATACCACTTTCTGAAAGGCTGAGACACCTTCTTCGTGGAAAGCATGAACGAAGAAAGCAAACGCACAGTTCGTCCTTTGTGAACGAAGAGATAGCAATATGAGCCATTGCGAAAGGCAAGCTCCTCAGAACACAACGAACTCTGACCAAGAAAAGAGTTGTTTGACCGTCCACTGCTTTGCCTGGCTGAGTCATCATGTTATCAGGCGAGAACACATATCCTGGAACTGTTCTCATAGCAATCGGTCATGGCAACATAAACAATATTACCACGGTATGATCTTATAGTGAAACGTCGGCACTCAAAATGTATGGCAATATACTGTCAATGACAGACTAACGAGTTTTATAATAAAGGTAGTCTACTAGTTAACCTCAAAATAAATTTTTTGATACCCGGTAAATAGAAGCAAATTGTGACCGCATGCTCGTAGGTTTATTTTACTAAATGTGTGGTTTAGTTGTGCGCTTTATCCTATTATATTGCAAAGTGTATTTTCACTTACGCGATGACTAAGAGAGGAAGCCCTTAAAGTTTACAAATGCTGCAGAGTGCTGACGTGGACACCGGTGTCCGATTAACTGTATCATTTTGGCGCTTTTTCTAAGGTCGTTGAACGAAAAAAAAAACAAAAAAAACTCGCAAGACAAAGTTGAGCGATGCGACGGTAGCAAGTTTGCCGAGCCGACTTTTCCTTGCTTGTAGTGTGAGTATTTGCTTGCAGGGTCGGTATCTTGTTGCATGCTTTATATTTGGCGATGTTTTGAATAACCGAAACTTATCGTCACTTTCCTCAACCTGACAGGGTCGTCTGCGTCATCATTCGACTCTCATAAGTTCAAGGAACTCGTCCTCATAATTGTAAGAAACGAAGCTGCGCTTCGAAACTTCGCACGCCACAACAACCTCCATTTAAAACACTTATTTCACAAATATTTTATCTCGCTACTTTAAGTCATCGATTGTTCCAACTCATTTTAATGAGTTTCTGAATGTTTTAGAAATTATGTATAAACACTGCATACAAATGAGGGGCCTTGAATATCGAAATCGTCTTTTCTGCGGAACTCAAACTCCCCACAGCAGGCAGCTGATTTGAAAGGAAACGAAGGAAATCACGAACGGCACAAGATAAAACACCTTTTCCTGGGGTGTAAACATAAAACATACAGAACATTTATTTTTAAGTTTTTACAACTCTTTACATCAATGAAAACACTATTGCGCATGTGTGCCATCGCTAAGATTGTCAGCAAATTTTCAGATCTTTTAGAAGGTTTTGCTTAGTGCGTTGAAAATCTCTAGCCGTCGTAGCCGCCACTCGACTCGTTGACTTTTTTTTTCGCGTCCTTAATTGATATGGCTTTTTTTCCATCACAATCCAAGCTTGCCATCTCTAAACGTTTCACCTTCGCTACGGTGCGTGAAACGCACCTTCGATTGGCGTGTTTAGAGTCCCATACAGCCCATCCATCGAAAGTCGCCCCGAAGTGACTAGAAATGACGTCAAGAAAATCCAGAGTGTAATGCTGCAGGGTGTTTTGATCCTTACGGTTGGTCGTAGAAATGTTTACATTGAGTACAGGGGAACGCGAGAGTCGCTATCGGCAAGGCGTCCCAACTCTTGGCCTCCGAAGCATCCGTGGCCTGTCGAGCTGGAGAGCCACCTATAGCAGAACAGACGTCTGCCACGTCCACTATGGCTGCTGTCACACCGCCAGGATCGCGGTGGGCGACAGCATGACACTTCTATGACGTCATCAGGCGTAAACTAAGGGACCACTTTTTAAGGCGGGGTAAATAAACACACTAGTCAGAGACGCTTTCCAAGAAGGACATAACAAATGCCATGCACGGCAGAACGCGCGTACGCTTTTAAAAAGAAACTTTAACGTTCTGGCGCGCCACCTACCTTTTCAGAGAGGACATCGAGTGCGTAAACAGCACGGTTTTCCTCCAGCTGTGCTCACTATGGTTTCCTCTTCTTTTCTTGTTTTTCGTAGGTTGGGGATCGAAAACAACAGCTGAGTCTTTGACGACGACCAGCAAAGCGTTCGAGTTGCTGTCCGAACCTACGAGATGAGAACGCTTCAAGCGTCTGTTAAAGGACGGAAGCGAAATATAATTCCTCTTGCGGAAAAGAAGAAAAAAAAGGAATAGCCCGAAAGCGTTTTAGAATCGAATGAGGACTTCCACTTCTTTACTGTATATGCTTTATGTGCAGAAAAATGTCCTATTCTGGCAGACCCTGAACACGTCAGCGTGGAGCCAATACGAGCACAGTTAGAACAATGTGGCTCCCAGGACTGCGGCTACAGTTCCTGAAACGCGGCCCCAACTGGTGTGCTGACTGCGTAATAAAAAGTGGTCCTTTGATCTCCATCTGTAAAAACCATAGATGTTTCTTGCTGTCTCCGGCCGCGATTCCAGTGGTGTGACAGCAGCGGTGGTGGCTGTAGCAGACTTCTGTTTTGCTCCAGTTCGCGCGCCACCTTGACAGTCCACGAAAGCTTGAGCAATCGGGAGTTTGAACTCCGCGACCACAGTGTCACTCGGCTTCGTTCCTATCTCGTTGTCAGTGCTTCTAGCCCCAACCGCGGGGATAGGGACATTCCTCAACATGACGCGGAGGAATATCTGGCGTCATTTGCGGCCACTTTGGGACAATCTTTGATGTGCGGGAGAAATAGGACGCTAAAAGCACAATCGAAGACGTTTCGGGTAACATACTCAGCAGGCGGCAGCAGCGCCATAATAGACGAACGGACGGTGATACACAAAGAAATACAAACAATGGCGCTTTCTTTGTGTGTCTCGATCTGTTGTTCTGGTGTTTTTTCGCGGTTGCTGTCCGTAGTAGATCGCCAACTTGGCCAAGCTTCCATCATATCAATATTCCTCAGCGGCTTTTTTTTAATGATTTTGAAATATTTAAAAATGCGGAATTATTTTCAAATAAAAAAACCCAGATTATTGCTGCTTTGTGTAGGAAGATTTCCCGTTCACGACAAGGCATATTTCTTTAACGTCCAGACGCTGTAGAACTTTTCGCCAAGTTTTCGTGTTTTTCGCTAAACAATTTCGAAATATTTGCGTACGAGATATTTACAAAGAAATAATAAAACAATCAAGGGGGACGAATCTATGCATACACAATACTTCCCGAAGGTCAGTAAATCGGACAGACAGGAATATGTCTGAATGTCCGTCCCAGGGAGCACTTTCTAGAAGTCATAAAGGCCTCCTCTGATTCGTATCTTCCCATCGTCATTCATGCCCGCACTGCCCTGAGAAGCGCCCCCTTTCATTATCACAGAAGTCCTAGGCACAATCATCAGCAAGCTAGGGCGGCAAATTATTGAAGCTTACAAGGTCAAGAGACCCTTCAACAACGTGGCCATGCCTTCACTTTCGCTTTCGATGGCAGAGCTGGATTTCCTAGTGCCGAAGCTGTCATAACAGTCTCGTCTTCCTTTCTGTTCGTTCGTCTTTTTTGTTGGGCCCCAGACCCGTCAAGCTGCCTTTGGCAGCTTTTGGTATGGGGCACTGTTGTCTGATGTCTAAAAATGATAGATAGAGGATAGATAGGATAGATAGGATAGATAGGATAGATAGGATAGATAGGATAGATATAGATAGAATAGATAGAATAGATAGGTAGATAGGTAGATAGATAGATAGATAGATAGATAGATAGATAGATAGATAGATAGATAGATAGATAGATAGATAGATAGATAGATAGATAGATAGATAGATAGATAGATAGATAGATAGATAGATAGATAGATAGATAGATAGATAGATAGATAGATAGATAGATAGATAGATAGATAGATAGATAGATAGATAGATAGATAGATAGATAGATAGATAGATAGATAGATAGATAGATAGATAGATAGATAGATAGATAGATAGATAGATAGATAGATAGATAGATAGATAGATAGATAGATAGATAGATAGATAGATAGATAGATAGATAGATAGATAGATAGATAGATAGATAGATAGATAGATAGATAGATAGATAGATAGATAGGATAGATAAGATGACAGATAGATAGTATAGATAGATAGGATAGATAGATAGATAGATAGATAGATAGATAGATAGATAGATAGATAGATAGATAGATAGATAGATAGATAGATAGATAGATAGATAGATAGATAGATAGATAGATAGATAGATAGATAGATAGATAGATAGATAGATAGATAGATAGATAGATAGATAGATAGATAGATAGATAGATAGATAGATAGATAGATAGATAGATAGATGATAGATAGATAGATAGATAGATAGATAGATAGATAGATAGATAGATAGATAGATAGATAGATAGATAGATAGATAGATAGATAGATAGATAGATAGATAGATAGATAGATAGATAGATAGATAGATAGATAGATAGATAGATAGATAGATAGATAGATAGATAGATAGATAGATAGATAGATAGATAGATAGATAGATAGATAGATAGATAGATATAGATAGATAGATAGATAGATAGATAGATAGATAGATAGATAGATAGATAGATAGATAGATAGATAGATAGATAGATAGATAGATAGATAGATAGATAGATAGATAGATAGATAGATAGATAGATAGATAGATAGATAGATAGATAGATAGATAGATAGATAGATAGATAGATTGTATTCACCTTCATTCCTTCTTATCTTATTTTTCTTTTCTCGTTGCTTTAGGTGTATTCTCAGTGTGATGTATACCAGTATATGGTGGTACTCTTTGAAATAATGGTGTACGTCTGTGTTCTCTTCCCCTTTTGTTGCTTTATTCTTTTTTGTATTGTTTACAACGCCCTCATCGTATTTAACTAAGAGATATTCATTTGGTCTATAAATTTAGGTCGTTCGACAAAGTATTCTAAGCAAATAGCGGTAGTTTTCCGGTAGTCCAGAATGTGCTTCTTATACCACGCACATCTATACAGTGGTCTGCTGACATGTAAGAGCAGAAAAGTGGGAGAGGAGTACTCGCTTCGCACCTCGCAAACGTTGCAACAAAAACAAAAATTGTTCGCATGACTTTTATTCTTCTAAAGAGTACAATTCCCGAATTCACAGCTAGTACATTCCCGCCAAATTTGGTTTTGTTAAATTTGTATCACGAAATGATGCTTTGTCAACTCCGAAGAAATAGCGGCAGGGATATTCTACTGTCACCACAAACGTGAGCAGACGACTCATCGCTCCGTTTGTTCTTGGGGCGGCTTTTCCGTAGCTTTTTGAACTCTCGCTACTTCTCGGTCGGTCAGCGCAAGGGAGGAGGTTTAAAATATTCGGAGAGCAAAATTAATCATAATGTAGCACTCGAGACTGTGCTGCGGAAAAATTAAGCTTTCAAGTCGAAGAAAAAACAACAGAGGAGAAAGTCACAATGTTTTGAGACATTCTCTTTCGACTTTTCCTTCGACTGGAAAGTTTCTTAATTTTCGCGCCCCAATTTCAGGTGTCACATTATGATTAATTATTACCAGCTCGCTTGCACACTCACTGCTTTTTTTTCATTAAGGAGAGGACACTCTATAAAAGGATTGCTTGCGGTATCTACGGGGCTGACGTCATGCACTCTCCTAGAAGATTTAACTCCCTTGTCTGCAACAATCCAGTGTAAGCGGCGCCAAATTCAGAAGAGACTTCTGAATTTGGCTCTATTCCTGAAAATAATTACTCTGTGGCCACTTGACTTTATCAAATATTCGCCGCTGTTTTTCGAAAATAGGTCATTGCATCACCTGATTACCCCTGGGCAATGCATACCAGTCAAAAATCACTGTATAGGGGAATGAAGGGGCATCATGAAAGATTGTGTTAAAATACTTGTAATTTACTTTGAATGTACATTGTATTTGTAGTACTTTACTTAAAGTACATTGCAGCCAGTGCACTTACTACTTTACTTGAAGTACATCACGTCTTATTTACTTTGTACTTTACTTGAAGTACCTTTAAGATGTACTTTACCCAACACTGCATGTAATGCAGTTTTTCAGGTTCGATCTTTTAAACTTGTTTAGAAGTCATTAAGCCGTCGCTTCGGAGAGTGAAGAAAAAGCATTATTTTTAGCAATTTCCCCGGTTCATTGAGCCCGGATTCTGGTATCAAAGGTCACAGTGGCGTCAATTTCCCAGCGCGTAAATTGAATTGGTGTATAGGTAGCGTGACGTAAAATTTTCTGTTTGATTCTTTGGAGAAATTTGATTGGTATGCCACCAGTCGTAAGATCATGTGATGTCAATTTCCCCGCTAACTTTTGCGGGGGAACTGAAAGTGTTTAGATCACGTGGCATCCATTTACCCGCCAAATTTAGCAGGGAAACGAATTGGTGTATAGGTTAGCTGTCATCAGGTCACATTACGTCAATGTTTTTCGCTTAATTTAGCGGGGAAACAAAATTGGTGTGTAAGTCTCGTGACGTCAGGTCCCATGACATCAAATTTCCCTCTAAATTTAGCGGGGAAAGCGAATTGGTATATAGGTCACGTAATGTCAGGTGACATGATATATCAGAGTAACCCACTCGATGTCTATTGTAGTAGGCTGGGTCGCGGACCGAGGCTTGATTTGCTGTGGTTGAGTGGAACCACCTTCAGCCTCACTTCACACCAGCAAATGCATGGGACTCTCTGGAAAAAGCTAGAAAAATTGCCGTTTTTCCCGTTTCTAAGTTGTTGTCTGCACTTAAACTTTTTTGCTGCTTTTCGGGAAGCCTGTAAAATAGCTTCTGCAGAAATGTTAAAACTGAGATCCCTCGCAGTTCTTATAAAAAGTGTTTTGTGATCAAGAGTGCCTCTGCTGGGCAAAAAATGTAGTGCAGTTTAATGAGACAAAAGTTACCTAGAGTTACCGTGGATTCGGTGGCGGT
This sequence comes from Ixodes ricinus, assembly GCA_037355805.1. NCBI lineage: Eukaryota > Metazoa > Arthropoda > Arachnida > Ixodida > Ixodidae > Ixodes > Ixodes ricinus. Next base: position 18,946 of record JAZHYW010041076.1, on the reverse strand, counting down.
TTAAATAACTTGGGTTTAACAGACGATAAACTTTAATGCTTTGCTACGCGGAATTTGCTCACTCCCGGAAAGCCGCTGTAAAAGTGAAACTATTCCGACATTCATCAACTTCCGTGCTTTACCGAGGGCGGTCTTATTGACGGCAAGTTCCTGTGTTTATTTTACTACAAGAGCAAGCTTGCCAGCTCAACCGTGGGTGCTCTGGCACGTTTAATGTTTTAATGGGCTTTCGAACACTTGACAAGTACCGATTCGAACTCCAAACACCCGATATAATGATCGTAGCGCATCATAAAATACTCGCGTTCGAGTACCATGTACAAACTTTATTACTTCTATTTGTGTGTGTTTCTCCCATAGTCTGACGTGTATTGCCTTGTGTCAAGGAACAGCGTTTTTGTACTGGAAGCATTTTTTCCCTGATACCTTTTAACTTTTATGTTTTTCAGAGTGTCAAACTAACGTGCTCCTGTTTAGGAGCTGTTTGGTGAAGGTCTTCGTCAATGTGAAATTGTTGGATTGCTCAATGCTTCTCGCCAAACCGTGTCTGAAGCCATTAAGCGCCCTCACGGGCTCCGCCACGAAGGCGAAAGCCCCGGAAGAGGATGAAAGCGCATTGTCAACACCTCTGCCAAGCTTCAGATCACCCGGGAGCGAGGGAGCGAAATCCGAGTCTCGTAAAAGAAATATCGCTCGTGAGATCGGAATGAAACGCGAATCGTTGCGACAAAATGGTTGAGAAGAAGATGAAACTTAAGCCCTACAAGCCTCAAAAAGTTCAACTACTTACGAATGACCACAAGCGAGTCCGGCTTCAAAGACACCGCCAACTTCAACGCCGGGTCGCAGGTACGCGCTGGGAGTGTAGCCTCATCACAGACGAAAAGCTTTTTACGGATCTCAGGCCTATGGACTGCAGCGTGTGGACACTTTTGGAGGCCAGGGCCTGCGCTAAGCGCCGAAAACGTTTGGGAGTCGCTGAAGCAATCTCTGCGTCTAGAGTGGGACCGAATCACGCCGGAAGAGCTGCGGCTCATCGCCGACCCTTTCAAGAAGCGCCCGGGGCTCTGCATCGACGCTGAGGGAGGATACTTCAAAAGCTGCTGACAATGTGTCTACTTAGGCCCGCTGCAGTCGGGGCAATTCCTCCCAGCAACTTGACGTCGCAAGACCGGCAACACGTGCCGCCCGTGTCCACACGCAGCATCCGAATCGCTACGATTTGCCATGACCAGCAACAAATTTGAATTTTCTTACACAATATAGACACAGATGTTATGTCGCTATAAACGTGTTTTTATATCTTTAAATGACGTTGGGATTACAAGCTCATCTTTCTGACGCGGCGTATCCCCCCCCCCCCCCCAAAAAAAAAAAAGAAAAAAAACAATAGATTTATTTCGGATCAGAGCCAAGTCTTTGGTTGTCGTGACGTCACCGCCACAGGTGTGTCACGTGTAAATATCGCCTCCCTGATTGACTGACTGCTGTCGCTTCAAACGTATTCGACTTGTCCCAGTTGCTCGTCCGTTTCAAGGCAGTGCTCACGCGCTGCTTCGGGACAGTCACACTTCCATCGCCGAAGCAAGAATGCGGCGTACGTTTACCTCGACAATCATGAACAAACAACTCGCCCAATCTGAAGTTTTTACCTTTAAGTTTCTAGGAAACAGGTGCGCCCCATTGAACGTCTATTTTGAGTTACCACCTGAGTCTGCGTTTTCTCTGTGACAGTGTCACGTAGATTCATGGGGTTACGTGACGTTTCAGTGTCATGAGGGGTCACCACGTCACGTGACGTCACCTTGCCACGTGGTGTAGGGGTGTCCTTTGACGTCATAGTGTCGCGTGCCGTCACGGTGCTACGTGACTTCACATAAGAATGTCAAGTCATGGTGTCAACTGATGTTACGTATCCAGCAACGCTATTAGATTAGCTCAGTTACGGAACTGCTCATAGACGCTGCATGCACGAGCAGTACCCCCCCCCTCACTCACCACGACTCGCCTGGCGTCGCTCGACGCGCCGCCGGACGGCTGCTTTGGTAACTGCAGTAGGTTCTATGGGAATCGGGATACGTACGTTTCGAAGCACGGCGTCTAGATGGGCTTCAGCTGTGCTCTTTGAACGCACAGTTATGAAACGAAACTCTAGATGGCGCTTCGAACGACGGCAGCCGGATTGAAGTGAGTGAGGGGGGGGAGCACCCTTCCGCGGGAGTTCCACAACTGAGGTAATCTAGTAACGTTGGTATCCAGGTGACATCATAACGTCACACTTTATTGTGACGTTACAGTGTCCCTTTGCGTCCCGCGCGTCACGGGATGTTGTGACGTCATGCTCGTCACTGAAGTCAAATAAAAGCTATATTACAATGGATTTGAGCGCCTTTTTAATGACGTCAGTGTCACGTGACACGGTGACGTCATCAGTGCTACGTTCCAGGGTCACAAATGTCCTAAACCCGCCCCATGAGTGCTCTGAAATTAAAAATATAATACATCATCTCTGCAGAATCAGGTGAAAATAGGGATAATTTCACCTCCCACACTTCCGCAGGTGCGCTTCCATTTGTCCGGATATACATCATAGGTAACTAATTTTTTTTAGATCATCTCTGTTTGACTTAGTAAGTTTAAATGAACGGGCTTCCTATTAATCAATAACAATTTAGTAAGAATTAGTAAAAATACAGTCAGTGCGCATGCGAGCTGGTGGAAGTTTTCCTCGGTGACTTTAGCCTGAGACTGAACAGACGTTGAAAACAATTTCGACAGTGACAGGAAAAAACAGGCAGAATGGATGTCTCTAACTTAGCTTAACGATTTTATTTGTTACCCTTCTTACATACACAGCTCCACACGAAGGAACATCTTGTTATTCAAGGGCATCCACAGAACACATATCCACACAAAAACCACAAATATCACCTACAAAGCACAATCAACTTTAAACTATAAAAAAAAAACTTTTTGCACTGCTTTTTATTATTTCCGATGTTTAAAATCCTAGAAAATATAATGGGCGCGTTCAGTAGCGGCTCCCTTAGCTCCGAACGGTGTAACTTGAGTCAGAGTTCTCAAAATGTCTACTCAGCGGGGAAAAAAACGGCACCTTAGTTGTTTTTACGCTGTTTCCGCTTCCTCCCCTGTGGCAGACGGCCACCAAATAAAATATAAGCAAACGACGCGAAGCACGGCCGCTTATATTTCACGCCGGTATCGATGAAGTCTTGACAAGGTAATTATAAAAAAAATGGAGCGTCTAGACTTAAGCGCTGCTGTTCGAAGCGATCCAAAGAGGTTGAGCCCTCCGCAGTGCGGTGCACAAATTGTTGCTGTTAAATAAAAAAACAAAAAAAAAACAAGAACGTCGTTAACACACGCAAAATATGGCGCTCGGTGAATCTACACTCTTGGTTGCGATACTCTCAAACGGCCAAACGTTTCTTCTGCACTGCTTGCCGAACTTCCTATAAAATGTGTTCGTATACACATGGGATGTCAGCCGCGCTTGACGATCTAGGTTTGGTATGCCGAAGCGACCGTCAGCCAACGTCTCATGATCGCATACACCCAGGTTTAGCTACGCAAACAAAACATTAATCGATATCGTATTCTGCGTGAGTGTCCAATTGCGATCCAGTCGCGTTCATACCCGACCTTGCTCTGTTCAGCGCGGACAGGACTATCGTCGATAATCACCGAGTTGCCTTCCAACGGCGATGAAATCCCGGCGCCAAAGGAACGTTCACGTGGTTTATTTGCATGTCCTAAACAAAAGAAACAAGCTTCAAGACATTTCCGGAGAACAGCCTGAGCTGCTAACAAAATACGAATGGGTTATTCGACTTACCATGAGCACTTTTTAATGCGAAAGCAATAACTATCCCATGGAGGTGAACCGGCGCTATCAGCTTTTGAAGCCGCGCCAAACGGCACCCGAATTCCCCTGTCCCATGCAGCGAAGCCTGCCGTCCGTAGCAGCGAACTGATGGATAAATGCCCATTGGCTGCCGTGCGTCATAGTTCCAAGCAACGCCACCCCGCAGAGAAGCCCCTCCGGAGCAGCGGCCATGCTGCCGGTACGAGGGAGAGGGTGGCCGGGCTCTGCAGAGCGGCCATGGCGGCCGGTCGCAGAGCCCGTCCCGGGCAGCAAACGCAGAGGGCGCTCGGCCGGGCTCAGCTCTTGTAGAAGACGCTACGTATACAAATGTTTTCGCATTCCAACACTTTAGCAGTCTTAAGTGTTTCTGTAGTTTTTATTAACCAATCCGAGCAAACCGCAGACCTACGTCGCAGCCGACAAACCTTCTCCCGCCTTTTTTTTAATCTTTCAGCAGCGGAACTCAGATCGCAATCCGGATGTACGTCATACCTTGCTCTTTCGCGTCCTCGTGCACTGTTTCTGGACTCGGTGCACGGGAGCTTGACTCCGAGATTTCGGCGTTACGTGCACCAAAAGATCTTTTTTTTTTTTGCCGTATAGTTAAAGGAGCGCTGGCTCACTGACCCTTGGAGGCGCTACTGAACGCGCCCATTGCTTTTAACTGTGACGCACAAACAAAGCTGCAATGTTGACCCGGCACTTCGCGCCACGACCTCTCCTAGACGCTCGTGACTAACGAAACATCAGAAGAGAAAATAGGAAACTCGCAGTGCTTGAAACGAACTGCTTTTTTATGCGTCACGTATTTCAGCAATATATAAAATAAATATATATATATACGGGTGTTATTATTATATTCGAAACAGATTTTTTTAACAAAAGACGTGTATAAGTCACATTTATCGCTGCTTGTCGGAGGTGAATTATCGCAACGAAGAAGGCTTGTATCATTTTAGTCCTGGGGGCTATTCGTAACGATCAGTTGGGCTAATTAAGCTGTAATTGTTTTGCACAATTAACTTTCTTAATTAATGAGTATAAGAGCATATGATTTCAATTAGAAACTTGCTCAGCGTCATCGAAAAGCCACTAAATCAGTCATTTTGCAGAAAGACTTTGAACGCGTGCAGAAGCGTAGTAGCGCACTAAAGTTACCACTGGTGGAGCAGGTACAAAGCTATGCGGTTGCGGTAAGGCGCCCGCGCGATTTTCCCGTCGCTTATCTAGCCCCAGCCTTGTACCTGCTCAACGAGTCGTAACTTAGTGCACTGGCTACGCTTGTCACGCGCTCTCAAGTATTACTGAAAATGACTGATTTAGTGGTTTTCGGTGACGCTGTGCAAGATTTCTAATTAGAAACCATATGTATATTTTAATTAATTGCAAAAGTTAATTAACGAATTTTAATTAATTGACCAATTGATCGTTGACGATTAGCCCCTTATAATATGTCCCCCTGGCCGTATAAGTCACCTCCACAAGCAGCATAAGTGTAAGCTCTCGCGGCTTTTTTTAAATAAATCTGTTTCGAATATAAAAATAACACCCGGTATATATATCTGTGTGTGTGCGTGTGTGTGTTAGAGCGCAGCTCTTAGGCGATTTTTCCGGCTTAAAGGCGTCGCCGTCGCCTTTTCCGTCGGCGTCGGCGAAACCACGCGGTGCATTATGGGTAAATTTCCCGCTACAATTAGCGGCAAAATGACCCCACTAAATTTACCGGTAAATTTTCTGCTCTATATTTAGCCGAAAATTTTCCTGCTAACTTTAGCGGAAAAATTTCCCCGTCTAATTTAGCGGAAAAATTTCTCCGCCAAATTTAGCGGAAAATTTTCCCCTAAATGGGAGGAGAGGAGGAGGAGGAGCATAGCGTCCTCATCCGTACCTTCTCCTCCTCCTCCTCAAGAGCTGCGCTCTAATTTGGCGTTACAGGATATTGTAAACGTCTTTTCTTTTTTTATGAAGTATTAGTGTGTCTTGTTTGTCCCTTCGTTAGTAAAGACCGTCTTAGTAGAGGTAGGGGTGCGAAATTAGTTGTGCTTCGTATTTGATTTCTGCTTTAGTTTTGTGTCTGAATATGAGTTCTATGCTTGTCCTTTAATAACGGGATGTACAACCGTGGGGTTCTTTCGAGTTCGTAAGAAAATTCCCTCGGGAGAAAAAAATGTCCCCGGTTAAAATATCACCAGGAAAAAAGGCCTGAGCGTAACAAAAAGTACTGAGCGTGGAATAAGGTCCTGAATTTGCCATTACTACTTTTAGCTTATACAGACGTACTGGATGTGAATAATAGATTTGAATACTTTTAGCTTATACAGACTTACTGGATGTGAATATTTCATTCAAGATGGTTATTAATTTGCATTCCTGGAAGTTGGACGTTATCTAAATATACTAATGGCGCACATGAGCAGCTGATGCAATTTCTTGCGCGCATTTTTTACCGCTTGTATTACAAGCATTTTTATTTCTCGAGTCTCTAAAGCATGCTTTTTTGGATTTTTGGAATGTTGATAATGATTAGATTGATAAAATTATCATAACGTTAAGGAACTAAACAAAATGATTTCAGAATGTGAAACGCAGCACACAGTATGATAATGCACAGTTTAATTTTCGGTGAATCTATTTCTTCAAAACGTCCTTCTCTGAATTTTGTCTCTCAATTCTAGTTATTTTGCTCATAGTGCTCTGGGAAAATAGGACGTTCGGAATTTTTTCAAGTTGTCTCGTAAGGTGGATGCTCATAAAAACTAAACGTATCATCTAGGAAACTTTTGCTAAACAAGTAAAGCATCCTGTCAAAGCGGGTTCAATAAGAGGTTAGGTTCAAATGAAATGAACATTAATACATTCGTTAGGCTGAACAAATGGTGTGATCTAGCATTGTTTGAGATACAAAATATTAATTGCTTAGATGTGGAAACTTTAATGTAATCTACTATTTTGAAAGTGCGACACACAATGTAATACTTTAACTCAAAAGGATGTTTCATGGCCCTGGCGTGAAATTGTTGTTATTTTTAGAGCGCAGCTCTTAGGCGCTCAGAAATAAGCTTCGTCGGGGACCTTGCTCCACTGCCACCTTCCTCCGCTGGACAGCAGTTGATGAAGCGGTCCCAATAATCCGACGCGGTCTCGGACGAAGCAACTGTAGAAGTTTAGAATTTATAAAAATGCTCGCCACTCGGTGATATTACGTGGTATGTCGCGAGCCTAGGTACGTGATGCTGGCAGAGGAGAAGGCGCACCTTACCTTTTGCAAGCGAAGCCCGGCCTCCGAGAGCCGCTGCAGGACTTTCAAGCGTTCATCGTGCTCCGTGATGGTTTTTCGTGTAATCAGAATGTCATCAAGATAAGGAATTACACCTCTGATGCCTGAGAGAAGTGTGTCGATAAAGCGCTGAAAAATCGCGACCGCAGAAGTAACTCCAAATGCTAGGCGGCGCACGCGGCACAGCCCCTTATGCTCGTTTATGGTAATTAGCTCAGCCGCCGCTTCCTTTACCCGGAGCTGTTGATACGCCTGAGCTAAATGCAGTGTTGCAAAAATGACGCCTTCAGCCAAAGTGGATCGAATGTTATTGATTGTCGGAAAAGGGTAAGTCTAAGCAATCACAAACGGGTTGATAGTGCTGCGGTAGTCACCGCAAAGACGCAGCTTGCCATTTTTTTTATGATTGGCACGATTGGTGTAGCCTGCCGGCTATGTCTGACAGGCTCCAGTATTTGCTGTTTTACAAGATTTTCTAGCTCCAGTTGAATGGCAGGCCGAAGAGCGAAAGGAGCGGGCCGAATCTTGAAGAACTTCGGCGTAGCGTTCGTTGCGATTGGAATTAATATGGGCTCACCACCGTGGGCTCCTAGCATCTTGTAACTGTCCTCACTGATGATAAATACGTCAGTTCCTTAGTCCACGTCCATGACGAAAGGGACTCCATTGAGAGACACCATCACCATATTCGGAGGCACAGTTTTATTTTCCACCGCATACACATCAAATCAAGGTGGGTTGTCAACTTGACCTTCCTTCACCACGTGTGTTGCATGAGACTCGTTCAAACTTGCTTGTGGATGTCGTCGTTGCTCTCTGTCTTTGGTCATGCAGACCTTCTCGATATGGCCCAGCTTGTTACAGTAGCGACAAAGGACGCTTTTAGACCGACATTTGGATGGTGAGTGCTGACCTCCACAGCGAAAACAAGAGCTTGATTGCAGTGCAGGTCGTTCGCAAGTAGGGGCTAGCACGCTGGACAGCATTGCCGATCAAGGAGTCTAAACCTGGGGTTTCAGCATTTGTGTTTCTGCAAGGCTGAAATCTGGGCAGTGACGATCTTGATTGCAGCTCAAGAGTTCCTTGCGAGGTAGCCTCGGCAGCGCTAGACAGCTCCAGAGCAGTTTGCAGATCCAAGTGTTTCGTAGCCAAAAGCTCGTCTTGTACTTTGGTGTCCTTCACACCATAGACAATCTGGTCGCTGATCATCTCGTCGAGAATAGCGCCATAGTCGCACGCTTCGCCCAACCGACGCAGTGCGTTGACATATGTAGGGAAGGTCTCCTTCTTTTGCTGTTCCCGCTTGTGGAAACAAAAGCGTTGTAAGGTCTTCGGTGGTTTAGGACAATAAAAAATGAAATCAGTTTACAACTCCCTGTAACGCGGAGGGGGGTTCACGTGACCTCGGGGAGGGGGGGGGTCACGTGACCTTGCGGTTACGCCGACGCCGACGGCGACGCCGACGCCGCTCAGGCTGGAAACGGACGCCTAAGAGCTGCGCTCTAATAGTCTTCCATCCGCTCGAGAATGACCTCGTAGTCGGTAGCCGAGGGTAGCGCCGGCGAACAGACAGAGTATGCCGCTGGTCGCATGAGAGAGTATGCCACTGGTCCACATTTTTCAATCAGTACAGCTTGCTGTATGTCTGGGTCTTGTACCTCGTGAAAGGTGAAGGGGCTGTTCACGCGTTCGGTGTATTCAATCCAAGCGTTTGGAGCGGTAGATTCGAACCTCTCAATGCTCACCTTGTGAGCCAAGGCCTTGCAGCAGGTTCGTCAGCGTCTCGTCGCCAGTAATAACTACTCGTATAAAAGTTGAGAAGGCGTTTTATGCTGGACGTGGTAGGCCCTGGTAAAAGTAGACGCTCGTTTGCATCGTCGTCTTCCTCTCTTTCATGGGTGGCGCCCGTGTGTTCCTCGTTTCAGTACGCTTCACATATAACGTTTATTACATTGGTTTTGTTGCACTTGTGACGAATTCATTTAAATTGGGTGATAAGTCGCCAAGCGTTGGCCTCTCGTTGGTGCTGAAAATGCATTTGCTAGAGCTATGCGCTCAATGAAATTAGCGCCCTCTTTTTTGCAGTTGATTGAAAATAACCAGCCTCAGAATAAAATCAAAAGTGGAGATCTTGCAATCCAGAACCTATGGGATTGTAATTTGTTTTTTATATAAGGATCGCTTTCAGATATGACACGCTAGGGATATCGATTACGTTTGTTCGTGATAAGGTTCGTTCTTTGATTTAAGACAGTCATCCTATACTTCGAAGTTCCTTTCATCTGAAGTTCGGATGCAGCCGACACTACGAGTTGATGGGAACAACCGAACACTGCCAAAAGCGCCTTAACAAGCTATTCGTCATGTTTTCCTACATTTTCCAGCATCGCTAAACTGATCATTCATTCATTCATTCATTCATTCATTCGTTTATTTGTTTTGTGCTAATGAACAGCTTGACGCCTTGATAATGATGCACAATTAACATACAGCAAAAGAAGAAGAATTCTACAAATTGACAAGAGAAAACTTGAACGCTACAAAACATGGGTTAAAATTTAGATTTGTAAGAGGAAACTTGAACGCTAGAAAACATGGATTAAAATTTATAGATTTCTAAGAGAAAACTTGAACGCTGCAAAAGATGGGTTAAAATGTCAATGCAGGAATCATTGAAAGTATTAAACAACGTTTGAATACGTGTCATGGGGCAGGTTTGGAAGAATTGATTAACATAAAATGGAAGAAAAATTCGCAAAAAATCTTCTGGGAACATGAATATTTATCGCTGAAGTTAGGTCAGGGCAATCAATGACTCCGTGAAGGCATTTGAACAAAAATATAAGATCTTTGTCGCGTCGTCTGGCACTCACAGTAGAACAATTGTATCGCTCTAAAAGTCTTTTATATTCAAAGTAAACAGTGCGACCAACATAGCGGTCGTAAAAAATAAAAATAAATGTTTCTGGACATTTTTAATCGACTCTTGGTGCGTACGCCCAATAGAATTCCACACAACTGAGGAAAACTCTAGCTTAGACCTCATTAATGAAATGTATACCTGCATAATACAGGCAGACATGGAAAACTCACATGTAATTCTGGATATGACACCTAACATACGAAAAGACGCGTTGACAATGTTATTGACATGTGTATTGAATGACAGAGAAGAGTCTATATAAACTCCAAGATCACGAGTGCAATCCACCCTTTGCAATGCGGCATTGCCGAGTTGGTAACAGAAATGAAAAGTCCTTAACGTCTTAGCAAATGACATAACAACAGTCTTAGTGGGATGAAGTGACAGCCTGTTGAGACTACACCAATTACTCACTGATTTTACATCATCCATCAGCTTCACACAGTCCTCTACAGATACTATCTGCCTAAATAACTTGATGTCATTGGCGTAATGCAGGATTTTTGAATGTAGAACAGATGAGCGAAGGTCGTTTATGAAAACATTAAAAAGAATCGGCCCAAGAATGGACCCCTGGGGAACGCCAGACAGGGTGACAAAAGGCCGGGAGAGATGACCAAGGATGCGTACAAAGTTCTGTCTATCGCACAAATAAGTGCTAAGCAATGTGCGTAGTGTAGTACTCATACCGTATGATTTCAGCTTTTGTAAAAGTAGCCAGTGGTTAACCAAATCAAATGCCTTAGACATACCAAAATACAGTGTCAACCTGACCCCGCTGATATACAGTAGGCGCAACGAAATTAAGAAAAGACACCAAGTTTGATTCCATTGATCTTCCGCCCACAAAACCATGTTGTGAGGGGAGGATCTTGTGTTTAAAAAAGCTCGAAATATGTTCCGAAAGTACTATTTCGTAAACCTTTGCAAATGGGCATAATAATGAAATGGGTCTATAGTTTTTTGGATCATCTGTTCTTTCTTTCTTATGCATCGGCACGGTTATCGCGTTTTCCCAAATCGAAGGAAAAGTGCAAGTCGACAATGAAAGGTTAAAAATATGCGTTAGAATGGGTGTGAAAATGGAAGAGCATCCTTTGACAATAAAACTCGGGATACCGTCAAATGCGATCGATAACTTAGGTTTTAGCTTTTGGATTGCAAGTTTAATGTCAGCGTTTTCAAATGATGGAATTGATAGGCAATCGCTACGACTGTCACCAACGTCAGGCGCAGATAAACCATTCCGGCTGCAAGAGTACACAGAGGCAAAATAGCTCGCAAAAACGTTCGCTACATCTTCGGGTTCACTAATCGGAATTCCAGACCAGTCAGCGATGTTTGTTGTCGATGAAGTTGGGGCTGTACGGTTCTTGACGTACAGTCAGCACGGAATGAAACCCGAACGCCGGAACGTGTGGCCATCAACACAGGCTGCTCCACCTGGAGGGCCCCTGAGAACTAATGAAAATGCGCCGGGGTGCGAGGGTGCGAGTCCTACTAAGATGTGCTCGACCCTCGTGCGGCACGTCTGGGACTTTAGCGTTCCGCCGGTGGCGCGCTGTAAGCGCCGTCACTCGGAGGTGCTTTTGTGTGGCCGCACTGTCGCCCGGTCGACACCTGCGGCTTGCGCTCGGCGCGCGAAGGTGGATGCTGGAAGCAGCAGGTGTCAACCGATCGACAGTGTGGCGACACAAAAGCACCTCCGAGTGACGGCGCTTAGAGCGTGCCACCGGCGAAACGCGAAAGTCCCAGACGCGCCGTGCGAGGGTAAAGCACATCTTATTAGGAGCCGCACCCTAGCACCCCGGCGCATTTTCATTCGTTCTCAGGGGCCCTCCAGGTGGAGCAGCCTGTGTCGATGGCCACGCGTTCCGGCGTTCGGGTTTCATTCCGTGCTGAATGTACCTCCAGAACTGCAATTGGTCACGATATAAACTGCGCTCTGCTTACTCATGGTGCACTCTCTTATCGCGCTGCAACAACGACTTTGCCTGCGCTCGTGATTTGGAAAATTTGGCGTACCAGAACGCTGAGTCAGAAGCCTTATATTTCCTATGATAATGCAATTCGGATCTTAAAGCTGATCTCAGCTCGAAAGAATACCAGTGAGGATACCGAGTTGTTTGGGGACGTTTCTTAGGAACGAAGCGCTCAAGTGCAGATACGATATGTATAGTAAACGCTGCTACCGCACAGTTTGCATCAGTCATGCTGTTTATATGTGCCCAGTTTACGTTATCTAAATATTGAAATAGACCAAAGTAACCGCCTCTTGAAAAGGAGAACGAGTCAGGATATGATTTTTGCTTCACGTTCCCCACGAAAAGCTTAAGGGAGACAAGAAAGAAGACGTGCCAAACATCGGGTGGTACCAATGGGTTAAGGACACACACTAGGCTGTCGATTACAAAGTTAGATAGAGCAAGATCTAGGACATTTCCTGCATGGTTTTGAAGACTATTCCATTGGCTAAGTCCCTGAAAGTTGACAAAAGACAAAAGAATATTACCTGTATCATGTATGTAAATAACCCAGTGACTAACGCTTTTGAGTCTGTATGATTGGTCCCATTAGGTCATAGCGTCGTCGGTGACTGGACTTAAAATTAAACGAAGTATTACCACGCATCGTATTAAAAAACACGCACCAGTAGTGAGGAAAAGAAAAGAAAAGAACACAGAGCGCTCTCTTTCAACTGATATCTCGTTAAATAAAGACGCAGACGAGGCATCAAAAATTAAACACACGCATCATAAGGATGATGAAAACCAGTGATACACAAATTAGTTCTAGTAGAAAGGGAAGAGAAAGAGAAATAAGCACAACATGGAATCTGACTAAATTCTAGAAAAAAGGAGCTTGAAGAAAGATGTCATCTTACGAGTGGGATCGGCGCAACCGCCACGGCAACATCGTCTGACATGCCACCGCTCTTTGTCGTCCAACAGGCGCTCCTTCTGGGATCGCTGGGCCTGCTTTCATCGTCGTCACTTGCCGGGGCCTCGTCACTGCCTGATTGCGGCACCAACACCTGCTTGCCGCATGTTATCGGCGGTTGGCACGACATCGGTGGCATCGGGACGAGGACAGCGCCACCAAGCGGAAGGCTCTGGAACACTGGACCATCGGACGTTTCCTTCAGTGGGCTCGGCGCAACCGCCACGGCAACATCGTCTGACATGCCACCGCTCTTTGTCGTCCAACAGGTTAGTGAACACATAAAGTGCAATTGTTTTCGAAGTAATGAGGCGTGCATTGTTATCGTGCCGAGCCCAAAAGCGTTGTGTCGTTTGATGTCCGAGTGTTGTAAAATGTTGCTGCTCCTGTCCGGTGACGTAGAACAAAACCCTGGACCACAGACCAAAACTATAGATCTGGTTCAAGAAGTGCTTGATGCTCAAGAACTTATCGCCGCCGACGTACGGTTGATAAAAGAAAACCAAAGCCGGTTTCTACCTGAAGACTTGGAGCGAGATCCGGAAGACCAAACAAAAACAGATGCCCTAATTCAAAAGGTTCTCGATGCACAGGAGCGTATTTCGACCGATGTGCTATCGATAAAAGAAAAGCATGATCGACTAAGTGAGCGCATCGAGACCATGTTTAAGCAGCTTGAGATCATTTTCAAAAAAGCAGGGTACAGATGCGGAACTTGTCGTACCACTCCAGGATGCCGTTAAGAGTATTAACCAAGTCACCTGTTCTCAGCAGGAAAAACTTGTCGACCTGGAAGACAGGAGCCGTAGGAACAACATTATTGTATTTGGTATTCCGGAACAAGAACAAGAAAGAGAAACCGATGAAATAATTAGGAAAAAGGTGATACAGGATTTATTTCGGGGTCGCCTGGGCGTTGATGTACAGTCGGTAGAACGTATACATAGGCTTGGTGCAAAAAAAACGGAAAAAACTAGGCCAGTTATCATGAAGGTTTATGATTACAATGAAAAGAGCGACGTGTTTAGAAATTGTATGAAACTCAAGGGCACAAAAATATCAATGTCAAATGACTACTCACAAGTGACGTTGCGCAAACGGAAACTGCTCTGGAACAGTGCAATGGCAGAAAAAGAACAGGGTGCTAAAATAAAACTTGTTCATGATAAGCTGCAAGTCAATGATGACACGTACGCGTGGGATGATGAAAAAAAATGCCGTGTAAAAATAGGTGATTGTCCGGACTCCGAAACTGCGTCTACGTGACAGCGTGAAAACACTCTGACGTCATCTATTTTCCCTGATAGCCAACTGGTAACTAGCGATAAAAAGCGAGGTCGTGATAAAGAAAAATGTAATCGTAAACGAAGTGTTGTTTCTGAAAGGGTTTTTCCTGAAAAGGCACATACTGCTTTGTTAGTGAACTGTCGCAGCGTAAAAAATAAGATTGAAGAGTTAAACGGCTTAATTCAAGTATTTCATCCTGACCTTATTTTTGGTACCGAATCATGGTTAGATGAAACAATACTGAATGCTGAACTTTTCCCCCGGAATTTGACGTGTACAGAAGGGACAGAAATGGACACGGGGGTGGGGTGTTCCTCTTAGTTAGCAAGTCTCTAAACAGCGTGATGATTGATGTGGGAACAGAACAGCTTGAAACGATATGGTGCCGGATACGAACCCCTAATAAAGGAGATATGGCTATTGGGGTTTTCTACCGTCCCCCTGGAACCGGTGTCGCGACCCTTCAGGCTTTGAACGATGTTGTTTCTGTCTTACCTGATGAGCAGATATTTCTTGCTGGAGATTTTAATCTCCCAGAGCTAAAATGGCATGGTAATGACACCACTGTGCCAAGTGGGGCTGTTTATGCTGAATTTGATGATATTTTGACAACTTATGGTTTCGAGCAATTTGTCCAGGTCCCAACTAGAGGCGAAAATATACTGGATCTACTCTTGTGTAATAGTGAAATAGTTCATGATGTAGCCGTCCTACCAGGAATTAGCGACCACAAGATAGTCACTGCCAGCTTGACGTTCCCTCAGCTTTGCCGTGCCCAGGATAATGACAGAAAAGTCTTTATGTACGATAAAGGTAATTTTGAAGCTATAGAGAAAGGGCTGACTGAATCTTTCGAAGATTTCGAGCTTTTCGCTCTAGAAAACAGTGTAGACGCTACATGGGAATTTTTCAAAAATCGTTTGTTGGAATTAATAGGAAAATACGTTCCCGTTAAAATAATACGTGCAAAAGCAATGAATGATAAGCCCTGGATGACAGCTGCCGTAAAAGAGGTGATAAAAAAGCGCAGACGTGGGTATAAACATAAATTACACCCATGCATATCGGCAGCCGCAGAGCTAGAGAAACTGAATCTAACCTATAAGGAAGCTATTACCACTGCAAAACGCGAGTATTTTGGTAAACTTTCCGATGGCATGCGACTTAGTAGCAAGGAATTTTGGAAATACCTCAGAAAGACGCGTAAGGAGAACATGGGAATTCCAAATATATTATACCTTGGGAAGTAATTGAAGAAAGTTACAAAAAATCAAGCTGTTTTAATACATACTTCCAGTCTATTTTTGCCTCCAGCGTCAGAACTCATTCTTACCCCCTCTCAATGAACAAATTGTGAATCAAATGCCTCCGGTCGTCATCAGTGTAGAAGGGATAAAGAAGTGCTTAGATGAGCTTGATATTAAAACGGCTGTAGGTCCCGATGGTTTGTCACCGAGAGTTTTAAAATTATGCTCATTTGTTGTGTCTCGCTACTTAGGGATTATTTTTTGTAAATCGCTAGAACAAAGTGTACTCCCAGGTCAATGGAAGATGACGTGTGTTACGCCAATCCATAAGCACGGATCAAAACACAATGTAGAGAATTATCGCCCTATATCACTGAGCTGCATATGTTGCAAGATTTTAGAGCATATTGTTTATAGTAATGTTGTGAGGCATCTCAATACAAATAGATATTTCTCTTCTACTCAACATGGTTTTAGAAAGGGCCTCTCATGCGCCACACAGCTCGTAGAACTTTATCATGACTTGGTTTCAACTGCTGAGGGGGAGGAGAAACGCACGCCATCTTTCTTGATTTACGCAAGGCTTTCGATAAAGTGTCTCACCCTTTGCTGCTACACAAACTGAGCTCCCTTAGCCTTGATGAAAACATATACCGTTGGATTGAAAATTACCTTTCTGGGAGAAAGCAGTGTGTCGTCATAAACGGTGCAAGCTCAGATCTTGTTGATGTGACTTCTGGCGTGCCGCAGGGTTCAGTGCTGGGACCCCTTTTATTTCTTGTATTTATTAATGACATATCATCGACCATTAACTCGCCCATAAGGCTGTTTGCGGACGATTGTGTTTTGTACAGCAGGGTAGACAGTGTTGGTGATTCAGCTTTTTTGCAGTCGGACCTAGATAAAATATCGGATTGGTGCAGGATTTGGGAGTTGGGCTTAAATGTGGAAAAGTGTGTGCAAGTCACTTTTGGGAAGAAACGTAACCCTGTCCCATCATGCTATTTTATTGATGATCATAGATTAAGTAATAACACTGATGTTAAATATTTGGGGATTACTTTGTCAAGCACCCTTTCTTTTAATGTTCATGTCACTGAAACTGCTAAGAAAGCCAGCCGCACTTTAAATTTTCTTATTCGAAATTTACGCGGTGCTCCACAGAAACTAAAAGAGACTGCCTATTGCTGTTTGGTAAGACCTACACTGGAATACGCATGTGTTTTGTGGGATCCGCATCAGAAGTACCTTGCAGATAAGTTAGAAAAACTTCAAAACCGTGCGGCGAGATTTGTAACAGGAAATTATAGTAGAAACAATAGCGTAACAAAGACTAAAAATGTACTTGGTTGGGAAACTTTATTGTCAAGGCGCAAAGATTTTCGATTGAGGTTCTTGCTCGCAATTGTTAATGATATGACTGGTATTGATAAAAACAACTACATAAAATTGCCTAACTACATTTCAAATCGTGTGGATCATAGCAGAAAAATAAGGAAAATTTCTTGTAGAACAGATTATAAGAAGTTTTCATTTTTTCCACGCACAATCGCTCAGTGGAACCTGTTACCAGAGTCTTTTTTTATTCGTGACGACGTTGGACCATTTATCTCAGGAAATGGTCTTGATTTTTAATGTTGTTTATGTTCAATGTTTATGTATTTTCTTTATTGACAGCCCAGGTTGTATATTCAAGTGTTCTGTTTTTTATTTTATTGAGCGTATTAATCCATGGGCTGTACCTGCTATAATGCCGAAGTTTTCGGCGCTGCATGTGTTTTTTTGTAAATAAATAAAAATAAAATCTCACTTTGCTATATGTTAGAAGGTAATGAAACCTCTTAATTTTTGTCGATGCAGTTTTTAATGGGATTGAGTGCGACCTGACAGCGACAGCCGGATCAGGATGCCTAAGTTTTTTGTCGTTTCGTTGCAGCTGCTGTTAACGTTCCTGGTGCCGTCCTGTCCATCGCTATCGGAAAGCGTCAACATCGTCATCGGAGGCAATGTTTCATCGGCGACATCGGCAGTTACAACTGTAAACAAGTTTCCGTTATCGCTTGGCCACTCCTCGTGGACTGGGCAGCACGTGTCCCCTACGGTGCAGTTTTCGTTCGGACCCAACCAGTTACCATCAAGAGCCACTTCGACCTCAGCGCCACAGGGTAGAAAAGCGGCAGCATCCTTCAACTTCGCCAGTGGGCCTGACAGCGACAGCCGGATCAGGATGCCTAAGTTTTTTGTCGTTTCGTTGCAGGTTAGTAAATTCAATTACTTTGAGTTCAAAAGCAACTATTTGTGTTTGTTTGTGCTGCCAGGCCCCAAGGCATGCTTTACGTTGTATCTTGAATTTTTAGAAGTGTTTAGCGTTGTTGCTACATATGTCGAAAGTGTGAGATATGGGCTGCTTCTACTACTTGGTGGGGATATTGAAACCAACCCTGGACCCATGACCAAGGAACAAGAGGTGTTACTCAACAAAGTTTACGAAATAGTTGTTACGCTTCAGACCGGACAAACCGACATCCTCCAGGAAGTAAAAGACTTAAAGGCTAAACAGCATTCCACCGAGAAATCGCTGAGTAATCTCACTGCACGCGTCAACCAGTTAGAAAGTGATATTTCTACGGTGAAATCAGTCAGCGTTAACAGCGACGTGGGCCCTTCCCCACAGATAGCCGCGGCATCTATTGAGATATCGGAGCTCAGGGCACGCTGCGATGACGCAGAGAGCAGAGCGCGCAGATCAAATCTTCTTTTTTTCGGCTTCCCTGATAAGGATAAGGAAACATGGGCGCAGTCGGAAAAGACTGTTGTAGACGAGTGTCTCGAGAGGTTAGGAGTTGTACTTGCACCGTCATGTATCGAAAGGGCGCATCGTCTCGGTATGTATACTCACCAAAAATGTCGCCCAATAATTGTAAAAATGTTTTCATACAAAGATAAAGAGACCGTAATTTCTAAGGCTTACAAATTCAAAGGAACATCATTTTCCGTGAGTGAGGATTTTATACCGTCAGTGCGCCTCGCGCGGCGAAAAGCTATTAGAATTTGCAAAACCACATGGTCTACCTTTCAAGCTGCGCTTCGACAAACTGCTTATCGGAAATAAGTGCTATATTTATGTGCCTAAAACAGACTGTGTCAGTGAATTGAACTCCCTCGGGCCAGAACAAAATTTACCTAGACGTAACGCCGGAATTATTAACCGTGCTTGCGCCCGTCAGCCAGATTTTGAGTCATCTGAATGTGACGTCGTAAATCCTAATCAAGCTTCAGCTTCGTCATAACGTTCTAGGAGGGGTGAGGCTGCTATTACCAATACTTTGCCTGATAATAATATTTCTGTTCTTTTTACCAACATTAGAAGCATTATGAATAAACGG
>JAZHYW010041075.1:0-47665 GCA_037355805.1 Ixodes ricinus | reverse complement strand
TTCTGGTGGTAAAACCCTTAGTTTGAGTAGAAGATGACCCTAGCATCCCTCAAGGAGAGGGAGCACTGCTTGGATTATGGCAGTAAGTGTCTTTGCCCAGGTTGATCTCTTGATGCTTTAGGCAGGCTGAGAGCGATCTTGACTGCGGCCTTGACAAAAAGACATCCATTCAGGTGAACTGTCTCCAAAGGAAGTTGTTGGTTGCGCATTTGTGTCCTTCGAATGGCAGGGTTGCGGCCGAGCGGTGGGTGCAGGTAACGTCTGGGGGATGCCTGCAGCGTTGATGCAGCCGGCATATCGCTTCTTTGTTTGTCGTGTGGACTTGAACCCCGGCAATCTTTCTGAGTTGCGTGACTTTTAGGTTTCGGTTTGTTTGACGACCGTCGTGTATATGATGATGTAGTCACATCTTTTGAAGTTTCTCCCATCTCTTGCTCTCCTGAATTCTTGAGTTCAGTGACATTCGGTTCTTTCGTGGTATTGTTGTCTGCTCGAGTATAGTCCATCTCCGGAAGTGCCTACCGTACTCCAAGGCTGATTTGGCGGCATGAAAGCCCACCGAATTGGATTTTGAGTACGCCTGGATCTCCCTAGTCTCTTTTCGCTTCGAGCAGAAGCGTGCTGGTAGCTTGTGTTCTTGGCCGCAGTTGACACATTTCGCAGGCATGGATTGACATGTGATGTCCGTTGATTCATGTGGTTTTCTCACAACGTTCACACTTTTTTGGGGCGTTTGCAGGTCACTCGCTTGTGTCCGAATCCAAAGCAGTTAAGGCACTGGATGGGCCTTTCTTGAAAAGTGATGGACGGGATGGCGTACATGACCCAAAAGAACATGCGTTGGCAGAATCTTGCCCCGAAAGGTGACTTTGACTGTGCTAGTCTTTCCTAGGCGTCGGACGGCACCAAACTTATTATTGGACCTGAGATGAGAGGTGATCTCCTCATTAGAAAGTTCTCTGTCGACGTCCTGAATCATTAAGCTTCTGAAGTTCGCCAGCCCGGGGCATACCGTATTTGCTCGAGTAATAGCCGCACTTTTTACGAACAGGGCCCTTGCAGTCTACTTTCCTGCAGAACACGTATACAACTAACCATCGCGCGCTGCATAAAAAAAAGAATTAAAGAACGCGCGAATAACGACATCGAGAACGTGATTCTCCTTAATTAAAAAAAAGTGACCTGAGCAGATGACATCGTCGTACCGTCAAGATGTTATCTTTTGTCCCGTCAATCGCTGCCATGTTTCTGCCGATTGCGGCGAGTCGTTATTCCCGTGCTCCGCGGGAAAGCAGAACCCACAGGCTGTGCTCACAGACGTCGCGACTTTACTCGAGCAAATACACGGTACGTTGGACACAACTGATGCGGTCCACTGGGATTCGTGTTCTGACTGACTGAACACGAGTCTCGTAGTTAAACTCGGCACTCGTGTTCAATATGTGTCGTGTTGCAAGCGGCGCAGCACATCCAGCGCTGCAGCTAGGCCTCGCTGCTATTTATACTCAGCGTTAGGAACGCGAGGCTTATCACGTTTGCACTTCTATACTTATTGGGTAATGACGAAGACGAAGAATGTAAAACATTAATGCAAGAATGCACTTCTGGCTTATAAACAAAAACGAAAATAATGCAAAAACAAGAAAAGGCAGCAACCTTTATGTTTAAAGCTGTACAATGCATGAAATGCGTATTTTAAGGAGTCGATAGTTCTCATTTCTTTAAAAAGACTGAAAACAGTCTTCTCGGAGCATAAATCACGACACGACAAATTTTCACTAAATTTAGTGGGAAGACTCAATGGGCGTCTATGTCACGTAACATTGATTTTCCCGCTAAATTTAGCGGGAAATGCACGTACGGTCAGTGACGGACGGACAAAAGTTTAGGATTTCGGAGCTTTGGACAAAAGTTCCGTTAGAAAAACCTTTCACGCTTTAAAAAAGAAAGGATGTTCAGGAGAAGAAAGAAAACTCAAATAGAAAAGTACAAAAAAATATATATTTTTTTTAATTTTGTAACATTATCTAACTTCTTTTTTTTCGGAAAATATTTGAGTTTTTTTTTTGCAAGCGGTTTTTTTTTTGTTTCTTTTTTTCATTTTAAGTTTTGGTTGTGTTAGGAAGAATATTCTTGCCGCAATAGTAATAATAGGAAGAAAGTTAAATTAAAACTGACCATGCTGATTACCCACGACGTTCTACGCGGTTGGTTCTCTTTAGTTTTGCGACACCACAGCATTCAAATACAGCGCTCTACAAAAGAAGGCAGATCGGGGAGTAGTTTTACGGTTTGCAAAACTGCCAAAGGTTTTATTTCTAATTTTCCAACTGCTGCATAGTGTATAGAGATCGCGTGGTCGTGAATGCCGTAACAATGTCAGCCCAGAACTTAATTTCTTCCCGTTTACGCCCAAATGGCTGTATAACGACATCGTTTAGCAATGTTGCTCCGTGCTGCTTTTTTTTTATAATAAGCCGTGTTTTTGTGTTTTTTTTTTGTTTGCTTATTGAAGCGTTTCCAAGTTCGCCAGTGAAACTGAACAAACGCGAAGTTTCCATCCGCTAATGCGGTAAAATCTTTTAAGAATACTTTAAGCTGTACAAACATAATATTGTCGTAGAGCTTTGTAAAAAAAAGCAGAGCAAGGCGACAGCGCGAGAAAAGCTGCTTTTATTTCTAAGCCTTAGCGTGGTCACACATTTTATACGAGCGCACACGGTATGGTCGCCGAATTTGAAGAAAATACACCAATACAATTATAAGGAAAGGGAAAACGCCAACCAATCCCTAAAATATCGTAGGGTCCCGACGTTTCGGTGCCGGCTCGGCACCTTCTTCAGGGGGCTATTTAAAAGAGGAGCAGCTTCTTTCTTCTTCTGCGGTGAATGTAGGGCAGTATCTTCGTTTTTACGGTGGTTAGTTTTGAAACCAGGTGCGGTACCCTCGTTTTCTTCAAAGTTGGTTATTTACAAACGAGGACCAGCATCTTCGTTTTCCTCTATGGTAGGGACCTGTTTCTTTGGTGTCTCCTCTAAGTGTCGTAGTCCACTGACGTATGCTGAGGGCAAGGTGCCGGAGGATCGATTAATATTTCCTGGTGTGGTCTGCCGAAATGTTCACCTTCAAACCAATACAATTGTTTGTTTGTCAGCAATTTCCATAATTAACGGGACAAATGGTGTCACGTCCAGGCCGTAATTGTTGAACTGGGAACTTCTAAATGGTCACACGTTGACAGTATATTTACTTAAAAGTGAACATTTTGGCGGACTTCCGCCTGGTTAGGTAAAAATTAAACTGGTAAAAGGAACTCTAACCACGGTTTATTAAAACGAAGGTCCCGACGTTTCGGGGCCAGCTCGGCCCCTTGATCACGGGTGACTGATTGGTGTTCGGTGGTGAACGACTTGCTCAAACTTGTTTTCCCGGCGCTCCCCGCGCGACACCCCGCAGTCCGGAAACGTAAGTGCTTGGGAGCGTCCCCGCAGACCGGTTTATGTTGTTTTGGGTCCTTTGAATGTGCCACGACTCCAGCAAGAGTCGCCTCCGCCAGTTTCTCTCTATGCCGAGGACGGAGCTTTCGCTGAAGCCGATGGCGTGGCCCGTCTTCTCTGCGTGCTCTGCGAGCGCGCTGCCCTGCACGTCCTTCTTCTGGACGTCGTACCGATGCCTGCGCAAACGTTCGGGGTGGTTCTTTGTTTCCCCAATGTACGAGGCGCCGCAGTCGTTGCACGGGATTTTGTATACGAGTCCCTGTGCCCTCTCCCGCGGTGGCCGATCTTTTGGGAGAGGGAGAAGGCGGCCGATGGTCGATGTGGGCTTGTGCGTCACGGTAATCCCGTATTTTCGAAGGACGCGGGCGAGAGTCTCACTTGTCCCCTTTATGTATGGGACGCACATGCGGCTGGAAGGGGGGCGGCGTCTCGTGTTCCAGGAGTGCGACGAACTTTCTTGAGGACTTTATTTAGGAACCTAGCAGGGTAACCATTCCTTCGAAGGTCTTGCTTGATTGTGGTAATTTCCTTCCTGAGAGTCTTCTCCGTTGAGCATACCGTGATTGCTCGCCGGAAGAGAGCGGAGGCCACTGAGGTTTTGTGTGACACCGGATGGCTTGAAGAAAAGTCTAAATATCGACCAGTGTGTGTAGGGAGCGCGCGGGGAGCGCCGGAAAAACAAGTTTGAGCAAGTCGTTCACCACCGAACACCAATCAGTCACCCGTGATCAAGGGGCCGAGCTGGCCCCGAAACGTCGGGACCTTCGTTTTAATAAACCGTGGTTAGAGTTCCTTTTACCAGTTTAATTTTTACCTAACCAGGCGGAAGTCCGCCAAAATGTTCACTTTTACGTCTCTGCGAAATGACTACGGTGCGGTCGTGGTCCGACTTGCCAAGCGGTATGTACACCTAAACAGCGCTGTCTCGGCCTTTAAAGCCCATCTTAGTTTTAACAAGACCTGCAAGGATAGGCAGGTAATTCCGAAGAGCCTACGCCTAAAACGTCTGGTCCACACTGCCGAGGGCCATAGGGTCGTCGAGCAAGCCGAACGTCGTCTGCTCGACGCAAGAATTCAGGAATGCCGCGAGAACCTCCGGACGAGGGACCTGGATCTCTTCTTTCTGCGGAGACAATTGGAATACCGTGCACCGGACTCATTTCCAGCCATCGATGAGTTCGCAAAATCGGTTGCCGCCTCATCCTCCGAGAGAAGGGGATCGGACCACCAGAAGAAACTGGCCTCCCTTCAAGGGTCCACCACCGGCTCCCACGAAGACGACAAGAGGTTCGTGAAAAATTTTTCCTCAAGATCGCTCTCTGCCGCCGAAACTCGTGTCCTGTCGAAGGGAAAAAAGTTCAACCTGACTACTACTAAGCCTCCTATTGCGTCGATGGCAGTTGCTGTCGAGTATGGCTTACACGAATTGGACCCCGGCATCCGCGAAGAAGCTCGCCTTAAGGCTATCGGCGTGCTATCTACGGCTCACCGACGTGAGCAGCTGAACTACACAACGGAAGAAAAGGCAGCCATGCAGAGTCTAAGGGACGATAGTACAATTGTTGTCCTACCTGCCGATAAGGGAAACGCGACGGTGGTGCTGGACCGCGCTAACTACGAGGAGAAAGCCCTTCAGCTCCTAACCACTAGCGCGTACACGCCACTACCAAAGGACCCGACTGCCAGGATCCAGACAACTCTGAACAGGGTGCTTTCTACGATTTTCTGCAAGTACCCTGAGTCCAGAGCCCTGTACCTCAGTCTCATATGCCGGAACGGCTCAACCCCGGCATTCTACGGCCTACCAAAGATCCACAAGCCCGGCGTCCCACTTCGACCCATTGTGGACTTCACTACATCACCACTACGTGCGCTATCGAACTATCTTCACCGGCTGCTGGCACCCCTCACCGGGAAGACCGACACGTTTGTGCAAAATTCTGGCCACTTTATTGAACTTACTTCTAGCCTCAAACTGCATGACGACGAGAGTCTCGTTTCCTTCGACGTTGTGTCTCTCTTCACGAGTGTGCCCGTAACCCTGGCGGTGACAGTGGCTAGATCGGCACTCTCATCTGACACAAAACTTTCCGAGAGAACGTGCCTCAGTGTGAACGAAATTTGTCGCCTTCTGGAACTTTGCTTAAACAACACCTATTTTTCTTTTGCTGGACGATTATACAGGCAAAACAGTGGCACGGCTATGGGAGCGGCCGTCTCTGTCACAGTAGCTAACCTCACGATGGAGGCGATCGAGCGAAAAGCTCTGGACACATTCTCCCCACGACCCGCACTGTTTCTGCGGTACGTCGACGACTGTTTTTGCATTGTGAAGACTAGTGAGATCGACCGGCTCCACAAACACCTGAACTCAATCGAGCCGGCAATTCAGTTCACAGTGGAGCTGGAGTCTGACGGCCGCCTCCCGTTTCTGGACGTCTGCGCAGTTAAAGGCCCCGACCGCCTGGCCTTCCAGGTGTACCGAAAGCCTACACACACTGGTCGATATTTAGACTTTTCTTCAAGCCATCCGGTGTCACACAAAACCTCAGTGGCCTCCGCTCTCTTCCGGCGAGCAATCACGGTATGCTCAACGGAGAAGACTCTCAGGAAGGAAATTACCACAATCAAGCAAGACCTTCGAAGGAATGGTTACCCTGCTAGGTTCCTAAATAAAGTCCTCAAGAAAGTTCGTCGCACTCCTGGAACACGAGACGCCGCCCCCCTTCCAGCCGCATGTGCGTCCCATACATAAAGGGGACAAGTGAGACTCTCGCCCGCGTCCTTCGAAAATACGGGATTACCGTGACGCACAAGCCCACATCGACCATCGGCCGCCTTCTCCCTCTCCCAAAAGATCGGCCACCGCGGGAGAGGGCACAGGGACTCGTATACAAAATCCCGTGCAACGACTGCGGCGCCTCGTACATTGGGGAAACAAAGAACCACCCCGAACGTTTGCGCAGGCATCGGTACGACGTCCAGAAGAAGGACGTGCAGGGCAGCGCGCTCGCAGAGCACGCAGAGAAGACGGGCCACGCCATCGGCTTCAGCGAAAGCTCCGTCCTCGGCATAGAGAAAAACTGGCGGAGGCGACTCTTGCTGGAGTCGTGGCACATTCAAAGGACCCAAAACAACATAAACCGGTCTGCGGGGACGCTCCCAAGCACTTACGTTTCCGGACTGCGGGGTGTCGCGCGGGGAGCGCCGGGAAAACAAGTTTGAGCAAGTCGTTCACCACCGAACACCAATCAGTCACCCGTGATCAAGGGGCCGAGCTGGCCCCGAAACGTCGGGACCTTCGTTTTAATAAACCGTGGTTAGAGTTCCTTTTACCAGTTTAGTATATTTACTTCCATATTTGTCGAGCAACATAATTAAACGACGTAAGAAAATACATTTAAGAATTTGCGCGACGATTGCACGATGTTGTTGTGTCCCGGGCGACGGGGACACTGTTCAGTGAGCGACCAGTCTGGTCCGAGTGTTTTGATAGACTGTCCTTTTTATTAGATAGAGTCAATAGAAGAAAAGAAAGATGAAGGAAAGAAGAATGATGATAGCTTAAAAATATTTACAACACTGTGAAGAAGATGAAGTGAAAATCGAAACTATACTCCGTTTCACCTTATGTTGTACCGCAGAGAAGGCTAGAAGCGCGAGTTCATAGCCTTGGCAGCTACCTTGGTGCACGAGAGCTTGTGCCGCCAAGATGTGCCCTAGAGCAAGAAGCTCGCGCTTGTAGCCTTTCCTGCGGTACATCATAAGGTGAAACAGAGTATAGGTGAACACAATAGGGGTATCCACTGGCCGCCATATTTGAGGTCACTGTTTAGAGCGCATGCTCAGAACGAGCTCGCATTAATAGGCTGCCAAGACCGGCAATCTTGATGGTGCGGGGTGCACGTTGCAAAATAACTGTGGAAGCTCGCCATCAGCACGTGCTCAGCATTACCGCACACAGATATGGCCGCCAGTGAATACACCCTATATACTTCGCTTCAGCTTGGGTCCAGACGCAGCCGATGCTACAAGCACGAGCTCCGCGGGCTTTCAGCGTCCTTGCCAAGCACGCACGCTCGTGCAGTGCAAGCACTGTTCAGGGTCACATGCTCGCGCTTGTAGCATCGGCTGCGTCTGGACCCAAGCTGAAACGAAGTATAGATGTGATGCTTTTGGACAGCGACAGCTGTGTTGCTTATTCGATGGCATGACGATGATGATCGATCGACAGTGCGCCGATTGTGTGTCATACTGTGATCTGATATTGAAATGACGTGGCGTTAATTACGCGTCGACACATATTTGAATAAATGATTTTAAGTTCGTGATGTGTTTTTCCGCCAAATTTAACGTGAAACTGAATAGGTGCATGGGTCACGTGACGTAACTTTTTCCGGTAAATTTAGCGGCGAACCTGAGTTTCCCTGCAGGTCCCGCGACGTCCATTTTCCTGCCAAATATTGCGGGGAAACTGAATTGATGTGCATATCATGTGACGTCAGATTACGTGACATCAATTGACGTCACGTGCTCCGACGTCACCTGACTTATACTTGAGAGGGACGTCACTGCCGTGACCAAGTTTTCGCGATATCGACTAGCAACTTTGCACCCCATTCGAAGCGCGGAGAAATACGTAGTTCTACGTCAAAAACGATCTTAAAATAACGTTGCAACTACTGCTCTGGGCCATAACAGCCCAAACGTAAAGAAATTGCTAGGCCTCGCAGCCTAACATTCAAATGTTGCACCTACCCAGGAGGGCATGCACGTCTCGTGGTAACTCCCTCAGTAGAGAGTTGCTTACACGCCTAACTCTATGGCGCCGATGAGTAGATCGTACACAACTTTAGAATTAGGCGGTAACTTCACTCAGCCACCTACAGTAGATTCTCTAAACCAAACCCTCTAACATTATTTATATGCTATACCCATTAAACAGTCTAATCCATTATTTATGTTTGCGATTTTACATTCTCTTCAAGCTCTCACACTAACCTTTTTTTTTCTTTATTTATTTGGCGAGTTTTTTTTTTTTTTTTTCGCCTAGGGGGCAGAAATAAAGGCGTGAAGCCTGACAGAGTGTCTGCCCCTTAACAGTTCAACAGTCAACAGTGCAATGAATACATTCAGCAAAACATGGCATACTCAGTAAAAATAAAAATAAAAAAGAATGCACAATAAAACAGCTAGTTCAACATTCAACAATGGAAAATGTAAAAGGAAATAAAAGGGCACAATAAAACAACTAGCTAAATCACATGTTACACAACAATCATGAATCTTCTAGGCCCTCTGTTACTGCAGGTTTTCAATCACTCGTCCTTCTGTCCCCGTCTGCGAGTCAAGGTTCGTTGCTCTTCCACAAATCACACGACCCAGACCAGTGTCTATTAAAACCTAATGTTTCACTTCTAAATTTTGCCTGTTGGCCCAAAACACCAAATGCCTATTTTTTTTAAATTTTATTTAGCCATATATTGCGTCGTTAATGTTCTGTTTCCGTGACCTGTATATGGTTAGAGATCTGACTTTCATTGTATTTTTCCTCCCACATCTCGCTCCCGGCTTCGTTTGCTTCTTTTTCCACAAAGAAGTTTTCTCAACACTGCAACTTGGGGGTTACATTGTTGGAGCGAGTAAAAAAGGCAGCTAGGCGAAAGAGTCGAATTTATGACTTAAAAGTAACGTATTATGGCACAGTAACTATAAAATAAATAAAGTTAAGCTAGATTAGCTCAAGCTGGGTAGGTACGTAATAAACGTAACGTTAGTAAAGTTGGCCAATCTTTGTGAGTTAAGATGGGTTGGGTATAGGAAGACGTCTCATAAAAACACTTATACTGCTTTGTCCTGAAATTGTAAGTTAGCGTCAGACGGGTTGGTATATCCGTACGTTAAACTTTATTATCATAAACTCTAACGTTCAGAACTTTGCTTTGAGGTGTATAGTGACGAAATGTGATCCTTTTTCTTCTTTTTTTTTCTTGTGAGATTTGACAAAAGCACTCTCACCAGAATGAAAGAAAGCTTTATTGATAAAAGAACCCTCTATTCAATCCCAAACTTTAAATTAAAGTTTTCTCGACCGACCCATTATTTTTTGTGTTCGCTGTTGAAGAGAAAATTTCAAATTACGATTTGAACACGGGGAGGAGAGGGGGGGGGATCTTTCATTGAAACCTTCGGTGTATCGTGAACAAACCCCAATTTCATTGTGTCCGAAAACGGAGACCACCGCATGTCAGTGTCAATCGCCAGCAATAGACAGACGTCGCGCCCGACGTTGTTCGCGTCAAACTAACCAAGAACGCTCTCGGTAATAGACCTAACAGTTTGTATTTTAATTTTTTGAGACGCGGGAGGATTTAGTGGAGCCAAGCTCTGACAATAGCCTTTCAATTTTGCGGTACGACTGAGAAAAGAAAGAAAAAAATAAAGGTCTCGAATCCTCCAAAAATAGTTTCGATGTTCTCGAGGTTTCGGTTCTTTGATGCCAGACTCTTTTTTTTTCTGATCGTCAACCTTGACAGGTTCTGTAGGAGAAGAATTTAATTTACGAAAGCGGTGTTGTACGCTGATCACGCGCCTTTTCCATCGTGGTGGAGTCCACTGCGAGACGGTCAGCGCGAACTCGACTTGGGCGCGTTTTTCGCAATTTACTTTGAAAGTGTAGTGAGTCGTGACGGACATTAATATTTATCATTAGGTTAGGCTAAGTTAGGTTAGGTTAGGTTAGGTTAGGTTCCTGATGACAGTCCGTCAACACTGACAGTGCCGCGACCACGCGACGAAACAAAGCAAGGCATCACCGAGTATATGCACTGTCTGTGTATGGAACAGCGCAGGAGAACCAATGCGTAGAGACAACCTTTCCCGGCGTATTTTCAAGGGAGATCTCGGGTTCTACGTCTCTTTCCTCGTCAAAACGTTTCACGTTTTCCTGTTTTAGAGCGCAGCCCTTAGGCGCCCGTTTCCGGCTTGACCGGCGTCGCCGTCGCCGTCGCCGTCGGCACAACCGCGCGGTACATTATGGGTAAATTCCCCCGCTAAATTTAGTGAAAAAATTTTCCCGCTAAATCTAGCGGAAAAATTTCCCCGCTAAATTTAGCGGAAAAATTTCCCCGATAAATCAAGCGGTAAAATTTCCCCGCTAAATCTAGCGGAAAAATTTCCCCAAAATGGAAGGCGAGCAGGAGAGGAGGAGGCATAGCCTCCTCTCCGTACCTTCCCCTCCTCCTCCTCAAGAGCTGCGCTCTAATTCAGCGTTACAGGGAGTTGTAAACGGCTTTCGTTTTTTTTTCGTTTTTTTTTGCAACTTTAAATAAACTTAGTTATTCAAGTAATGTTTCAGACGAGACTCTCTACACAACATCCCTAACACTTTTTTTTTCACATACAGAGCTTCCTGCTAAACTGGTTGACTTTGTAAAAGAAGTAGTTGATTCTTTCAAATTCTCGCTCGTACATTTATCCACTGTTTCGCGAAAGAAATCGTACCGTGCTCTTCTTGATGATTTTTTTCCTGCACTGTTGTATCGGTCGCATTTTCTGCAACCCAATCAGAACAAAATGTCCTAATCCCGGTGGAAAAAAAAATGTAATCCTCCATTAGCGAGAAACGTTTTTCGGCAGTTCGATACTTTATTCGAATGTTCCGGGAGAGAAAATAAAATAATAATAAATAATCAGCCGTTGGATGGCCAAAACAACGTGCGTTTTGCGTCAAACTTGTCAAAATATTATGCGCTGGAGAAAATCCTCCATCTGCGTTAAGTCCTTATTGCGAACTCTTTTTTATTCACGCTTCCGCCCATTAAAAATACGCGGCGAAAGAGCCCAAGTACGCACTTGGTCTCGATACACTGCCGTCTCATTCCTCACAATCAAGTCCGTCTGCTATGGTCACCGAATATCAATAGACGCGCACGCAAACGCAGAGTCTGAAGCCAGCTACAGCCGCGCCATCTTCAGAATGCCGTCTGTTACCAATGCGCTTGCTTGGGCTTCGCGCTAGGCTGCCAAACAGTCCGCCCAGGGCGCTGACACCCCTCGCATCGCTCGGGGAAACTAATACCTGTGGGTGTTTCTTGTTTTTGTTTTTTTAAGCTTTAGAGATTTGTTTTAAAAAAGCCGTGAAAGCTACATTTATGCGGTTTGTGCAGGTGAGTTAAACTGACAGGGGAACATACTGTAAGGGTTTAATCGTAACGAACAGTCGGCAAATTAGGTAAAGTTTGTTAATTAACTTTATATTTAATGAAAATAAACACACGGCTCCAATTATAAACTTGCTGAGCTTCATCGCAAACCACTAAATCAACTGTTTTTAGAAAATTACAACGCAGGGGCAGCAATTTACGGCGTTCCGTATAAACACTCCATTTGGGCGCATTTCTAGGTTTCGGTTTCTTATCGGAGCGCATCTCTGCGCCCGCAGTCCTGCGCCCCAGCGGCCGAGACGCGCAACACACGTGCGCCATACTTTCCTCCATCCTACGAGAGAAGAGAGGCATAGTGTTATTATAATGTATACGCTGGAGGTTCACATGGTGCTAGTGTGCTGTTCCCAATTGAAGCCGACCGCAACGAGTCGGAAATTGACTTCCGGTACTGTATTTCTATGGGAAAAAGCGACTGGAACTTCTCCCTGCGCTCGATTATAAAAGCAAATATCACGAATATAGTTGTCATGTACTAAGTAGACTAGAACGTTTCTCAGTCACCCAGCCGAAATATTTGGTCAGTTACGGCGGTTTTTTTTTCCTTTAATTTAAACACGGTGCTAAAACAGCTTCATACATGCATATGTGTGCACTGTCGGACACTGTTAGCGCGAACACGGCGTCGGCGCTTTTCAGCTTGGGGGATACGTGTCAAACGAACGAAGGACATCTGGAAAACCAAGAGACACTGCAAGAACTACGCAGTAACACTGGATCAGTAACTGAGTGTACATGCAGACGATCAAAACAAATTGTAGGCCACGTAATAAAGTCCGATTTGCAATAAATAAGTCCTGCTTTATTCTTTCTGCTCATGAATACTGTAAACGACTAAATTTTCGCGAGGACCTAATTTTCGCGAATTTCGGGCATAGCCTACAGACGCGAAAAATACGTCCCGCGAATAATTCGGGCAATATGTGAACGCTACGCAAGCTACACTCGATTCGCGAAAATTAAAACCCGCGAATAATTTCAAACTTTCAGCTTTGGCCCGATTCGCGAAAATTTGAGCCCGCGAAAATTATGTCGTTTACAGTATGTGCGAAAATGCTTGTTCTGCGTTCAAAACATCACCCGCACGCTCGAAATCATCTAAAATAGAAGGACGACAAGGAACAGGTTCCCGATAAAAGCTGCCCGACATAGTAAACATCAAAAAGACACTTTTCATAGCCCACGTATTTTATTTTTTTACATTTTGAATGTTTTAATACGCTCGCGACTGGCGGCTCGGTCGCATATTCCTGATTTCAAGGAAAGACGACGACAAGCAGTACCTTAGAGTTGATCGTCCTCTGACCGAGATATCTGCAATCTAGAGGACCTTGGCCCACATGACGTAACAAATTATGACAGCATGAGCAGAGAAAAACTTACTTTTCACCGAGCTTCAGGGTGGATTCCGTCAAGAACGAAGAATGGAAGGCAATTTTTTTTCTCCTCACACAATGCATTGAAGTCGCCAGAAAAGAGAAAGGGAAACTAATTTGATGCTTTCCGGATGTGGCGAAATCATATGATAGCGTGCCGCACGCATGGCTCGTGTAACGCTTGGAGGAGATCGGCACCTCACCAGTGGCTACCTCTCATATATGGCACCTCTACCCGGGCAATGATGTTAACACGCAGTTGAACGGGGCCGAATTTTTCCTGGTCACCGTAACGAGGGGCCTCAGACAGGAATGCCCGCTTTCCTTCCTCCCCTACGTGCTTTATCTGACTGGATTATAGTAACGCCTGATCCAATTAAAGCTAAGATTTGTATTGACACACATGGAAGAAGGATCAAAGGTGAAGTGAATGCTGCCGGGCCTCACCAAAGCTGATGACATTGTAATGATCGCATAGGAGTGAAATATCTCCAGAGATTACTATGGATATGCGAGAATGAGGCGGCCACGCTGTGCCTTAAGTTGACCACCAGAAAATCATCAATACTGCCAATCTCCTGGCCAGAAGGGGCTGCACTGAACAGTGTGGTATTAGACGGAGAAAGTGTACAGGTACAGGAATCCTACAAATACCTGGGAGTCACAGTCACCAACAAGCCAGAGTACTTGACCGAACATCTCGCACATTTCCGATAAGCGACCATGCGAGGGACGAATGTTCTCCGAAAGCGAAATTTCCGGAGCTGCAGTCGATTCCTCGTCACTTGAGAACTGTGGAACACAGTTGTGGTGCTTGAACTAACCTTCGCTAATCCGTTGTTTTGCGCCCCTGACATAGTGCGCGAAGTCCTGGGACGTCAGCAGCGAGAGGTTGGGCGGCGAGCTCGGGTTGTCACGGGATGGTTGCCAACGACGCACTTCAGGGAGATCTTGGGTGGTCGTCTTTCGAGGCCAGGGAGGAGACCAGCAAGATTATCTATGACAGCCAGCTCCGTCGTCTCATGAATCGCAGCCGGTGGGCCGAAAGGCTCCGTGCCTTCATTGGCATGAGAGGAACAAAAACTTTGTGTAGGAAGCGACTGTACCAAAGCAGATAAAAATTGGGAGAGGAAGATTCGCACCAGGGAGAAAAAAGAGGGAGCAATTTCGTGGGCAAAGACGTTGCAGTCGAAATCAACGCTGCAAGATTACCATCAATAGAAGCAGAAAATGTCTGCAGAATCTACTCTCTGTGATAACATTCTGGGCAACCGCCTGCTTTTCGAGGATCGTACAGGAGTGCTACGAACGCAGGTGTACCGGAAACGCTTCGACCAGATGAAAGAATCATCAGTGTGTCGTGTATACCGTGGAGCAGATCAGAGGCTTCAGCAGATCGTCGTGCGCCGGAGTGAAACCGGCTGAACCAGCCGAGTGCCGGCAGGTGACCCGGGAGGCGCTGGACTGTCAGCCTGCTCAGGAACCAGTGTCAGCCTCAGACACCAACCAAGGCGCTGACAATACGCCGCAACGGAGAGTGTCGAAAAAGAATGGTGAAAACTTCCAAGAATACATCAGAACATTTGTGGACGTGGGTGAAGAATAGGGGTCATGTAAACCCCGTAGGCTAGGTCCCATATTTTTTTATTTATTTACTTGTACCTTTCCGGTGCCCCTAAACAGCCCAGGGGCCTACATAAGGGTGCACCGTTTACACATACATGCGGTGTTGAATAAAGCGCAGGCACACAGAACGTATGCATATTACGAAGAAAATGAAAACGTACACTATACGACGTTTCACTATGGGATATACACTATAGGACGTTTCAAAGGGAACAGCCGCAAACCATCAATCAATAAATCATCACCAATAATAAGTGCTCGCCAGACCAATCAATTGCCTGCATTTTGAAATGAAATGAAATGAAATGAAATCTTTTATTTCCACAAATTTACTCTGGCGGGCCTCCAGACAAAAAGCTACCATGTGGTAACTTGACTGGGTCTGGGGCCCTAAAGCAAAACAAGCATAGCAATCTGGCAGAAAAGTGGGATACATTGAAAAGCCTCGTTATACAGCATATAGAGTTTCTCTAACCAACTAGGCATGCACTTAATTAACAATAAACAGAGTAAACAAGTGAGAGCGCAGGAACGTTCGACTGCAAGCATATTATGCGAAAGCGAGAAAAGAAAAATGTCATACAGAGACATCCGCGTTAAATAAAAATCAGCAGAACCCATCCTTTGGGAATGATTATCTACGTTAATGCGAATAGCATCAAACGGTGCGGAGTTACGCGCGTTCGTCAGGTGGCCGGCACACTCTAGATACGCCAGCCCACTCTTGAGGCGATTCTAAATTTGTTGACACTTTCACAGCCCTGCGCACGATCTCCGCAGCCCAGCACGTGCGTTTGTGTCACTTAGGAAGGCGAGCAAAGCACGCGCCATACGCACAAACACTCAAAATGGTACCGACCAGACTTTCTGGCGTCTCAGCTATAGTCTCAACCAACGGTACTCTAAACGGTTGTTTATATCTTTACTATAGGACGCTTTACAGCGCTGTCACAGCTACCGGTGCGCGCGGTTCCATGCACGAGGGCTCATTCCGCCTTCGTGAGGCTGAGCACGGTCGCTAGATCACCCTCTCCCGAGCGCGGGAGAGGGTGAGCTAGTGGCCGTGCTCAGCCTCACGAGAGCGGAATGAGCCCTCGTGCATGGAACGCGCGCGCACCGGTAGCTGTGACAGCGCTGTAAAGCGCGTCCTATGGTAAAGATATAAACAACCGTTTAGAGTGCGTGAATGACTGCCTTCATAGCTCTGTGGTTAGCGCGTCTGCCTGCTGATCAAAGGGTCAACGGTTCGAATCCCAGCCGGCGCCGGTCTTTTGTATTTATTTATCGACCCGCGGCGTAAGAGGTTAGATAGCCAGATAGATACATAGATAGATAGATAACATAGACGAAAAGTGCGTGAAGTATCCAAAGAATGCTATTCGCATTAAAACATATATACAGTTCAGCTCTAGTCAGAGAGTATATATCTATGTTTTCTAGATGGTACCTCTTGAGTACAGAAGGTAACATATGGCGAAAGGATTGTGAAGCATGATTCGTGCGGAAATGAGGAACATACCATATCTCAGCGCAGCACGTACTGATCGAGATTTCATTTTTATTCAAGTCCGAGGTGCGAAAAGAAATTCAATGAATTCCTTTCGCTGGAAACCTCTGTCCGTGCGCGACTATTCACAGAGAGCGCGATCACATGGTGCTTGACCGACAGTTGGCTGCCTCAAGAGCCGCTATTTAGCTTCCACCTTAGCGGTGAACAGAGTATAGTACAACTTTAAAAAGAAGAAAAAAGAAACTCCCGTGGATTCGAATTTAGAGTTTAAAAATAAGCTCGAAAAGACTCAAGGTTATTGCAATGCCGCAGTGTTTGTTTTGGCCCATGTCAGCTCGAGGTGGCTGTGGAGTCTTCCGTTCATTCCTCTACCATCTCTCGGTTTTCTTAGAAGAGGCGTTTTTGCTTCTTGAAGCTTAATTCTCGGATTGTTTATTTACGAAACCTTGCTGACGTCGTGGATGCGTTTTGATGGCGGCCATGAAAACTCGAGGATGCCTCAGAAAGCACTTGTGCCCAGTTGTCTATTTATGAAGACAAATGAAATATACAGAAACACTTATTTTCCCCGGGTATTTCCACCGCGCCCCCAAAAATGGTTTTCTTCCATCCGAAAATGCCAGTGAAACATTTGATTAAGTTTAAAAACTTTGAAAACGCGTCGAGCGGTCCGGAGTGATTCTCCGGGCAGTCTTTTTCGGAGGAGTACGATTTGTAGTCACTCACAACAATTCAGTTTCGTTATCAA
This sequence comes from Ixodes ricinus, assembly GCA_037355805.1. NCBI lineage: Eukaryota > Metazoa > Arthropoda > Arachnida > Ixodida > Ixodidae > Ixodes > Ixodes ricinus. The sequence continues at coordinate 30,683 of JAZHYW010041075.1, read as the reverse complement.
TGTTCCCGCGGGGGAGTGAAGGAGTTTTGCGGCTTTTTGGTTTCGACTGCTGGGTGGGTTCTCTTGCTGTGCTTGCTTTCGTTCTTCTCGTCATGACCGACTCGACCGAGCATACCGCGTCGATGACATCGGTGCAGTTAATTTTGGAAGGCCTAATAAAACGCAATGAGAGCGAAAGCAGCGACAGTGACGATCGATGGCGAAAATATCAGCATAGCTGCAGCTCGAGTGACGACGAGGCAGCCGTTGTCGGCGAAGTGTTTGCCGAGTCGTTCGCCTTGCCAGCGAAGAGGCTCAAGATATCGCGTTACGTCGACGACGTTGTGCGCGCCATATTCGGATGAAGAGCTGTATGTCGTTTGTTCGTTGAGTTGTCTTTGTAATGTAATTGGAATAATTAGAAGACAATGCGCCAAATACTCCGCAGACAGAAGTCGCCTTCGGAGATAACGACCTCTTCACGGAATACGTGTTTGGTATTGCTTAATTGCATCCTACGGCTCGTACAACTACTTCCAGTTGTCTTCATCGGGTTTATATAACTGTAAAGGAAAAATTAATTGTCTTAACGTCGGGGTCACCGTTAATCAAATAGTAAACAGTCTGGAGTGTTTCCGATCCGAAGTTTCATGCTTTCAGCAAGAAGAACAGGACGCTCTGAAAGCGGTGGCGCCGGGAGCGTTACACTCGAATTGCTCCGCAGCGCGTGCCCACTGGGCTGGATCACGTGACCGATCGCTCAAGGAGGCCGACCGCTCGACGACCGCAAGCCCGGAGCGCTCGACATCTGCCACTGGAAGGGGCTATTATCTTGTACAGAGAAATACCCGTTCTCGCAAGCCATCCCTAACGTTTTACGGGGTAGCTTCCTAAGTGCAATTTCGAGACTCGAAACCGAGCAACCAAAATTTTCAGAACTGCAAACCAGGCGAGACGTTCTTCGTTGCGTACGATCCATTGCCTTGGCTTCGAATTCGCGCATGGGTTGCGCAAGGCGGAATACCTTCTCAAATGCAGCCAGACACAGGAAATGTACTTGAGAATGCGTTTTTTTTTTTCTTTGGAGCGTTTGCAATCGCACACCTAGTAACGAGGTCGTGTCCTGTGCTTTCGAAGTCTCGCCGTAGAAGAAGCCAAGATATCGACATCCAACTTGAAATCCGACGCTTTCTGACTCTGCTTTTCTCTTCGTTCAATATGTTATTTTTACTCGCATTTCGTGCGCTTTCGTTTTTCCATTGCTTGTGCAGCGTATGTTTGCGTAACTTTGAGTCTGCGCCTCACTTTAACTATCGTCTCCAGAAATTCCTTTTAAATCTTTTTTAGTTTGGTTGCGTCCCTGAACCCTCGGGCTGTATTTGTATCCTGTCCCAAATATTTGTTTTACGCAATAATCTGAACACGAGTGAAATGCGGCTCATGGACGCCTCAGCGTCCCTGATTTGTTTCTTATTTAATAATATATTCCAGCTGGCGAATATTTTTTTTTTTTTGCGAGGTTGGGAAACATATATTTACTGAAAAACAATAACAATCCGTTTTCGTTTACTAGCCAGTTGCCGTCGAAAGACAGCGATACCACGCTTTTACGTGAGCTGTCAGTGGAAAGAGCTATATCTCTCATTTACTTATCGTATATTTATCTTATTTTCTTACGTCTTGCCCTTCTCTCTTTCCTAACTTAATCACTACCTTTCTCTACAAATAACCTTCAATCTCGTAATGCAATCTGAACATCCCTTGTTTCTCTTTATTCCCCTCCTCTACTTACACTTCCTCGCTCTCTTTCATTCTTACCTTCTTTCTTTTATGATATTTCTTTCTGCCTGTCTTTCTTTCGCCTTCTTCATAGCCCTGCCTCAAGTTTACCCAATTCCTGCCCGCTTGCCGCGCCGCCTTCCCACCTTAATTGCGTCGTCTCTCGGAGACTACACTCGCACACCTGTGCAGGCAGGCAGACAAACAAAGACATATATATTCATATATACACTATATAGATTCCAGCGACGAGAAATGGGAGCACAATCAAATTAAGGGGAACGGCCGCGCGACGCAGAAACGCCTCGCGCGCCGACAAGCGGCACCGAGGAAACCGTTAGATGACGCACGAACGGGCGCGTGAAATGGCTTCATTCCAAACTTCAAATTACGGCCCCCGAATCCCAACCCTCTCCCATCTCCACTCAAAAACTATTTCGGAGCAACGCGGCGCGGCGCGCGCGCGCGCGAAATTGTTTGACGGCGGTTTCGCCGCGCGACACTCGTGTAATGCGGGGAAAACTGACGGCTGTAATCTCTGTTTGCAGAGTGGAAACGGATTTTTGGGGGTGGGGGATGGGGGGATGGAGGGAACAGCCCCGTAAATTCGGAATCGACGGCGACAGAATACGACGAGAATAATCCGTAAATTTGACAGCTCTATCTGAGACGTCACTCGGATATCCGACGCGTTTATGCGGCAGCTTGGGCCGGTACAAATAATTTTTCTCGGGCTCAAATTGAAATTTGATCGAGCGGAGGTTTATTCGCAGTGCCACTCGCTCCCCTCCTCTTAAAAAGGCCGCGTTTCTTTCAAGTCTTTGTTTATATCTATCTCGGCATTTCTGTCAGTCCCTTTCTTCGTGTCATTCTATATTTGGTCTTACATTTCAAAGGAAACAAGTTTTGTTTTTTTCTCTCTCTCTCTCTCTCTATCGTAACTGGCAGCTTAATAAACAGAGGGCGTGGTTTCAGCCATCAGTGACTGAAACCAAGCCGTAAATAAAAAGCTCCTGGGATTATTTTTTAATCCCGATCACATTCTTTTTTTTTCTTTCATATACCTAGTGTTTGGAAGTAAAGAGAATCGTGCTTTTCTCAAGGCAAGAATGAAAAACGCACACTTTCCGACGATCGGCGTCTGGCAGAGCGCCTAGATTGTACAGAGGCTCCATCTCAAATTAAGGCGAGCGTTTGCAATTTATTGACGGACGGCGCCTCTCCCGCGCCGATTGATCGCAAGTGGGCACGCGCCGTGTTGTCACGTGGAGGAAAGAAGCCGGCGGGACGGCAGGAACGCTCGCAGGCGATCGGCGCGTTCGTCACGTATCCTCGCAGCTCGTCATTTGCAAATGCGGCCCACAAGCCACGAGACCACGATCGATCGATCAGTTGTCGACACTCTCTGGAATACAGACTTTCCACCACCCGGCCACATTGTAGTGCGCTGGCAGTTCGGACAAGACGCCAAAGTTTCAGAACTCTTAACCCTTTTCTGAATTCAAAAGTTACGTACAGTTTTCCGGGAAAAAAGACAAAAAAAAAATCTTTCAGCCTTTCCACTCTGGTAAAAAGAAAGAGCAGCGGAGCTGTACTCTATGGCGCCATCTATGAACGACGGCGGCAACATAGACAACCGGCAAGCCGGTTGTTTCGTTGCCGCCGTCGCTCATAGATGGCGGTAGCTCCAGAGGGTTGTGTCGAGATTTATTTGTCCACGGACACAAAACTAGGGAAACTCAGGAGAAAAACGGGACGCGCGTTTTTTGTGTTTTTGTTATTTCATGTATTAGCGAACTCCGTTTGTCACCGAATCCGCATTGAAACTTTCAAAAAAAATCTGCGAGAATAAAAATAGATGTAAGCCTATTTTCTATCTCGACATTCGCCTCCGTAAAATGCAACAATTGGCCTTCCCAAGTGTTTTGCGCGAAAGTAGACACAGTGAATTTTTTCTGAATGTAGTGCTCCGCCGTTCCCTGCTTCCGTATTCTGGCGTCTTTTTTTCTTTTTTGTGGAAAAGGGGGGGGGGGGGGTCATCGCTTTAGGATGAGTGGCACCTCCTCCTAAGTGTCACCCGCGATCGACAAAACGGCAACACAACGCGCCAAAGTGAACCATGCAGACATGTACACGTTCTGGGGCAACCGTCTCTCATCGCGTTCCTCCCATCGGCAGATTCGTCCCTATTTTTTTTCTTCTCTCCCTTACTTCCTGGTTGACTCCCCAAGAACACGACGTATCGCAAATGGCGTCAAAGTGCTGGGTAGGGGACAATCAGACCCCACCCCCTTCAAGAAACTGCACCACTCCCTACCTCCCCCCCCCCCCCCCCAAAGATGGTAGTGAAGTCTGCGAAAAACAAACGCATCTAACATCTTTTTCTTTTCTTTCTTTTCTTTTTCTTTTTACGTCCCCATCCCTAACTCCAACCCTTCCGAGCAGCTATCTCTCTCCCGCCGCCATTTTTCTTCTCTGTCCTTCTCTCTTTTGTTGCTCCTTCTGTTGCCCTCCTCGAAACTAGTCGCCATCACACTGTCGTTTCGAGTAAATCAACATGTCAAGCTTTGTTTTCTTTTCAGCGTCCGCTCGGTTCCCTGCCTTTGTTGATTTTCCCTTTCAAAACCCGCATGCATATACGCCGTTTTCTGTCTTTTTGTTTGTGTGTATCGCAGTTTTAGTTAACGACATTTTAAGAAATGCAAAGCATAGCTTATCAGAGATATTTAGTAGGTCATTCAGTTGAGTCACGCTACGTCATCCACAATACGCTGTGACCTCCGCTCCATGTATCGTGTAGCTGAGCCGCGCTTTCATGTTTTAGCAGAACTTTGGCAACCCGTTCCGCGAAGCATTCCATGCCGTGGCTGGTGCGCGGTGGTGTTCATTTGGGTCATTCTCAACCTGTATGCGACTATACTTCGTTTCACCTTATGTTGTACCGCGGCGAAAGCTAGAAGCGCGAGCTCATAGCGTTGGCAGCCGCTCTTAAGTCACGAGAGCTCGTGCTGCCTATAGTCGGATGCAACCTAAGAACAATCTTTTAGCTCCACCCACAAGCGCATTGCGCCCATCTGAAGTGCCTCCGCCGTCGAGAAAGTAGTTCGCTAGCAACGTTGCTTTTTCTTCCTCCAGTAAACGTGTCTTAAACTACTACAATATTTATTTAATTCATTCAGGACGTTTAAATAAGTTAGAATACGTTTTTGTCAACGAAATAGCTGTTTAGTAAAGAAAGAAAGTCATGTCCAATGTACCGTCTTCCCAATTCATTTTCTGTCCAAGATACTGTCTAACATACCGTCTTCCAGCGCCTTCGATTGAGGGAAAGCGGCGAAAACGAAACCAACCTTTCTCTCGCCAAAATTATAAATAACAAAGCACTTATAGTTCCTGCAAATAATAAATATTTAGTGATTTACTTAGTTTTGTGGGCTTTGCGCACGAAATGTGTGCCTTTATTTTGTTGGATGAATAGAAAACAAGAATAATTATACTTTTCGGGTTTTGACAAATCGGCACCCTCCCAAGTCATCGACACCACCACCGCGCCCCGCTCTCTTTGTCTTCCGTCATGGATCCCACTGAGGTGACATCGGAAAGCGATTCCCCTGATTCTTCTTGGACGAAACAGCCTGGTGCAGCCTTACCGGCGACACCAAAGCGGTTCTTCAAGAAGCACAAGCGAGGTCGAGCTTCTCACCTCTCAGCAGTGCTAAGCCTCGCGCCCGCTTCGAAATTTTCGTTGGCGATAGCGTCGCTGGATTCTCACGTTGTCGCGCAAAAACTGCTGCAAACGCAAGCCGATACCATTAAGATTTCGTGGCGTAACCTCGGGCACGTAAAACACGGTGCAAAAAAGCAGAATAATTGTCACGAGAAACTAGCGTCGCGTTGCTAAGGCCAGCAGCCATGTTGAGCTTTTTTTTTTCAAAAGGATCGCGATTGGTCCACGGAATCGTGACGTCATGAAAACGATTGGCTGGCGTTTCTCGGCGTAGGAATACATTTTCCTCTGAGAGGCATTTCCGGTTTTTTCTTAGCTTGCAACCGACTATAGATGTGCCCCAGAGCAAGGGAGCTCGCGCTTGTAGCCTTTCCTGCGGTCACATCATAAGGAGAGTATACCCACAGCACCATCTATTTCTTCTTCTTCTATTCGACTACTATAGTGTTCGGATCAATGATGGAATCGGCATAAATGCGGCTAGTTAGTTGTGCCGGAATATAAGCGACACATTTTTGACTGGGGACGTTCAGTCATCTTTCATTCATTGCCCCTTGTCGCGATACAAGTTTGGCAAAAACGCGTTACCTAAAAATCTTATCTTTATTTTAACTTTTTTGATTGCACATTGAAAGCTAGCTCACTCTTATATTTTCACCCCGTTTGCTCTCGATTTCTGGTGGGATATCTCCCGGGATACTACGGTATAGGAAATCGCATATATGGCCGATATTCATTCGTGTCGGGTGGGGGAACAATGACGTCGACAGAGCGCCCGCGCGCGGTAGGAGCGGTAAACTTTGGGACTACTCTATCTTGTATGTTCTCTTTTTTGCGCGTTTGACGTTTATTTTTACAATAACGAATAATTATCACATATGAAGGCACATCAATATCATAAAAAAGGCAATGACCCATTGCATAAACTAAGTGTTTGGCAGATCGAAGACCCGGTGTTAACGTAAAGAAAATGGTATGAACCAATCAACACACGACGAGTCCCGCTACGTGACCAACGATTTTTAAACGTTACGGTGACAATACACCATGGAGAAACCTGCGTTGCACGCTCCATAGCAAGACTGAGCCGTGGCCCCGGAATAGATCTTCTGCAAAGCGTGCAACGCCATCCGCGACGCCGAATGGAATGCCGGGAACTGTCTGTATACGAGGCAGCTGCAGCGGGCGACGGAAGGTACGGAGGTGAGCCACTACGCTACTCTCTCTCTCTCTCAGGCTTCCTCTCTGCTCAGTGTCACGTGGTGGATGTTGAGCGGGCGAGGTAGAGCATACAGCTCGTTCCCGTTATTCGTTGCCCTCACCGCGCGCGGAGCCTTTCGGGATTTTTGCAAAAAGGTTTATTTCCTATCGCCGGATGCTCATCATGTCACGTTTCAAAACTAAATAAGAAAAAAAAAAGAGACAGTATACTGACAGAAGATTATAACGACATTGGTGACATTCCTTCCGGCGTTCAATGCGAGATCAAAGCGCGCTAGACAGCTTTACTTATTGACTTCCTATAGTACAGGAAAAGAAAAAGAAAGAAAAATAAAAACTACGAAACTTCGCGAAACTGCGCACGACGCCAAAAACCGGATGTGTCTCGGAAACGGTGAAGCCACTAGTGCTGAATTCGCTCAACAAAAAAGCGCGACGTCCGTTTTTCTGATCGAATTCTAACGACAGTTTGGAGGTAACCTAAAATAAATTACATTAAAAAAAAGGAAATGTCAAACAAACATTGGACTGAAAGGGAGGATGTAGTTCCGAAATATAATAAAAAAGACAAAACAAAACGAAAAATGTTTCGAGTGACCAGACGGAGACGGTGCGTGCTGCAAAAACCGGCAAAACAAAAAAGGCGAAACTGTGGCGAATCGGTCGACGACGGCGCGGCCGCCGAAAATCCACGACGCCGGCGACGTCGAAGAAACATGGCGGCGGCGGTGAACAGCTTGGGGTGGAAAAAGCGAAAACGCCCAGACAGCGGAAGCAGCTCAAAACTCCGTACTCCGTTCAACTCCCTAAGCTGACAGCGCTGTGGGTGCTACACGCGCTGGCCCGACCAATCCAGCGCATCCCTTTCATCGCCTGCCCACCGCTCTTTGCACGTGAGTATGGGGCGAGAACGTGATCACGTGGGATCGAGATCGACGTATGATTGGTCCAAGGAGCGCATAGCTTCCGCCTCACTGTCAGCTTAGGGGTTGAGGGGAAAGTGTCGGCGTCTGGAAAAGCCTGCGTATACTCGAAAAGCAACTCCAAGAAATACACAAAAAAAATAATAATAAAAAATAAAGGTTTCGCGACGAACAGAATGGCCGCATCAGGGAAAAGAAAGTATCCCGTATTTGCACTCCGGCTTTCCCTTTTTTCTGTGGATGGGGAAGCGGTGATGCCCGCAGGGTTGCAGAGGTCGCTCTCGCGCATATACGAGCGGGCACTTGTATCGCCACGATGCGTAAGCCTGAAATGGACGGCAGGAATTTACATTCTTGATCCGCTTTTTGGATGTAGGTGTGTGTGTGTGTGACTTTGAGATCGAGACTCTGCGGTATCGGATAAGCAACTGCAGACCGTGAGAAATTAATGTTTCTGGACGTTTCCCGTAATGCGTACTTCACCGCTTGTTACGCTCTGGATTCGCAGTCATTAGGGAGTTTTCGTAGATAGCGTAGGGTGCAATGCACCCACCGATCCATCTTTCACCATCGAAATAAAGAGATCGCTCGAGGCGCAGTACACGCACACGCCTCGGAGGCTGTGAAAAGAGGATGCTCTGAAGCCGCATATCACAGGCAGACACGTCGTTCGTTGTCTCTTTCCATGTCCTCACTTAACTAACGTGGTAGGACCTCGCGGTCCCCCACAACGGTTTCCACTGTCCCGCAACGCCCTCCGCAACCCGTTACGAGATCTGAGACTTCGCAGGCAAGGCTATAGCGCCGCGCATGCGCAGTGGTGGCGTCTTCGTTCCGGAGAGCGTAGCTGAAGTGAGTAAAACGGTCTTTGGAAACTCCGTACTGTGCTTCGACCGTTCGGTTATTCCTAAATCCCTCAGTGAGATTACTCGTACGTCATACACAAGATGCAGCGTTTGCTGCAAGCATGATGAGTATATGTATATGCGGACACGAAGAAGCCTGCTTACTTCAAACATTTGCATGCTCCCAACATGTCTGCCGACAGTTTTAAACCATGAACTGTTTTTTAACGCTGCCCCCAATCCCAAAGTTTTGTCCGTACGTCTGTCTCGTCCTGTGTATTTCCCGCTAAATTTAGCGGGGAAATGGATTTCAGGTGACCTATACACTAATTCAGTTTCCCCACCAAATTTAGCGGGAAATTTGATGTCACCTGACGTGACGTCACGGGACCTACAGACCAATGAAATTTCCCCCGCTAAATTTAGAGGAAAAATTGACGTCACATGACCTGCATGGTTAGGAATCAGACAGAAGACGTGGCGTCCGGCAGTTGCACGAGACTGACCGCCGCATATGGTCAGTGAGCTTTTACACCTTGGGCCAGCACTGTTGCCAGCCTATATTTGATGCATCTTCCTTTCCTTGCGAAGTAAGACAAAAAGATGGTAACACAAAAACACCCATAAATACAAAAAGTCAAACAGCAAGGAACAATACGAAACACTCAAAACAGTTTGCTTAAAATATACGCCGTAGCGTACTCGGGTCGGTTGTCGCTTAACCCTCGTGGTTCGGCGAAGGCAAGGCAGAGGGACTTCAACTCCATCTTGAACTTCGTCACGTGTAGCTTCCAAATGAGTTGGAGTTTGGTTGGTGCTCTGTGATGCCATTGGGGCCACTTAGGTGAATGGCGGCGTTGCGAGTAACATGTTCTGCTGCTCACCCCTGCAATCCGCCTCACTTTAGTTGCGTAAAGCTTGAAATTCTTCTTAGGTCTTTAGCAGATGCGGTCGGTTTCTTCGAGGTGGTCTTCCGTCTTCTGTGCGAACTTGGTATGAACGTGGGCTACAAATCCCTCGACCTGTGCCTTTGTAACCTGCCACGGTCGTCGAGGATTCTCACGGTGCTCCCATCTTGCAGCCCCTGTAGATGATTCGCCGCCCTGAAAGTCTGACACCTAAGGAGCTGGAAGTACCCGAAGTCTGGCAGTCGTTCCAGGAACCTCCTTCCCACTAGCAATTCATAAAGAGCAGAGCCATCCTCCGACGGTGCAGTGCTGTAATTTAACGGGCCCACCCAGAAATATGGCCGTTGGATTTTGAAAATCTAGGGCTGGAAATAACGCAAACAAAGTCGCATTTAGCTGAAAAATTTTGAAGTCTCTCTATATAAATTGGGGTCCTCCATCAGTACAAACTTCGATGGGAATATCATGACGTGCAAACATCATTGTCAGTTTTTCAATCACTTGTCGGCTCGTGGTCTGAGACATGTACTCTACTTCTGGATAGTTGAAGTATGCGTCGTAAACAACCATATACGTCATTCCTTCATGCTCGCAGAGGTCCACACCAATACGTGCCCACGGCTAACATAGTACTTCCTTCTGGTAAAGAAGTTCGGCAGGTTGTCGATATGCAAATCTTTGACACGCTGAGCATTTGCTAATCTTGTCAAACATATCGGCACTCATGACTGGCCAATACATCAAAAGCCGCGCTCGGGCTCTGCACTCATTCACATCCAGGTGGCCTTCACGTAGTCATTGAAACATGTCCTTCCTCATCGATCTCGGTACGTATATTCACTCTCGATCCACGCATTAATAGTCCGTTAACACATGACAATGGCGGCTCAGATGGGACCAGACCTCCAGTGACGCCGCGGTTGTTATCTAGAGCGTCAAATACTTGCCGTACTTCGTCGTCTTGTACCGTTGCTTTTGCTATATTGGACACCATTGCGTCGTTGACAAGGTTGCTGGGGACGCTCGCAGCATTAATGGCCACATCCTCGAGTTCACTCGTTGGGCTACAGTCGCTGGAAATCCGTATCCATGAAGTGCGTCGACAAGACGCAGCTCTTTCCCTGGTCCAAACTGCAGAACGATGTTGAACTGCCTTAGTCGCAGAAAAACTCTGTAATCTGAAGGCATAGCACATAGGCCCTTTTGGGATATTGCTAGCAGCGGCTAGTGATCTGTTTCTACAACCACTTGGTAGCCTGCGATGAACTCTCGGAAACGTTCGCAATCGAAAGTGATTCCAAGTGTCTCTTTTTCTATCTGGGCGTACCGAGTTTCGCTGTTTGTCAGTACGCGCGATGCATAAGCAACGGGGCACCAATCTTTGCCGTGAAGCTGCAAACTGCAGAGCTTGATGCATCTGAGGATATTTTAGTTTTCTTTGATAGGTCGAAGATAGCTAGCACAGGGGCATTCGTGAACAGGTTTCGCAGGTTTTGCCGCTCTTCGTCGTGGACGCTGGTCCACTCAAAAACGCTGTCAAGCTATACCATGCAGACTGGGCGGAGCTTGTGTCTTATATGACAAATTTGGCAAAAACTTCCCAAAGTAGTTCACGGCTCCTAACATCCGTTGTAGCTCTTGATCGCATGTCGGTACTGACAAGTCTGCGATACATCTGATTAAGCTTTCATCTGGTTTTATGCCTTCCTTGCGGATCGCGTCACCAAGGAACCGTACGCTTTCAACTTCAAAAACACGTTTCACAAGGTTGAGTGTAAGCCCAGCTGTTTGTTGTGCTGCTTGTAGGGCTGCTTGTAGGCGCAAGTCACGCTCTTTTTGTGAAGAACCCCAAATGATCACATCGTCAATGTGGACACGCGTCTCTTCAAGGTCATCGAAAACTCGTCTCATGGCTCTCTGAAACACTTCCGGGGCGGAAGAAATTCCAAACGGTAGTTTAAAAAAAACCTCTCTCTGCCAAACGGTGTGCTGAACGTACAGACCTTAGAAGTCGCACCATCCAACGGGATTTGGTGAAATCCGCAGTTAGCATCTCATTTGCCTAATAAGTTAGCACCCACAGGTTCGGCCTCAATTTCTCGCCGACGGGGTAGTTCATAATGCTCGCACCTGAAGCTTTGATTCACGTGCTCTGGGTCCATGCACAATCAAAGGCGCCCGTCTTTCTTTCCGACTATCACAAGAAGACTTAATATGAGTGTTCCTCTGTTTTGGTTATGATGCCCTCAGATTCCGTGCGATCCAACTCCTCGCGTAAAGGAGCTCGCAAGGCGTGTGGCACTCTTCTTGGCGGCAGAGCCACTGGCCGTGATCCTTCCTTGAGGGACAGGGTGTAAGCTTGTTTAGTACACCCCAGCCCTTCGAATAGCGAAGTAAATCCGTTAATTACGCCTCGCTTGAGGTCTTCTGATGCCGATACTGAACGGACACGTGACACGAGTCCGAGGCTTTCACATGCATGCAGTCCCAACGAAGCCATCTTTCCTTTCTTCACGACCAAGTACGTCGCAGGTTCTTCTTTTCCTCATATTTTCAGCAGCAAAGTGACTGTTCCGAAGTGTTGGATTACTCCTCCTACGTAGCTTTTATACGCACTGTCTTGCAGGGAGTGGATCCTTTTTGTTGTTGATTTTGCCAAACGAAGAATAGGGCGGGTAACAAATTCGCCTGGGCTCCGGTGTCGACTTTCATGTGCACCGCGTGCCTCGCTACTTGGGCTGCGATTATCCAGTCATCTCGACCACTTGACACTCCGGCAATGTTGGCAGTCAAGATTTGAAATTCGTCGTTCGATTCATCGGATGATTGCTGCTGGCAGTCTTCGTCAGATGGTTGCTTTTGGCGATTCACCTCTTGGAGTTTTGTCTTTAGACAGCAGCATGCAGCAAAGTGGTTCTTTTTCTGGCAATATCCAGACGTCTTTCCCCAGGCGGGGCAGTTTCTCGGTTCGTCACTTTTGTTGTAGTAGCTACAACACTGCTCTTCTTCGCTCGCAGTATTGCGTAGCTCTCTTAGACGCGCTTCTGCATGGTCTTGACTTTCACTTCATTCTTTTCACACGATTCGTTTTGAAGTGCTGTCAGTTCTGCCGCTTTGGAGGATCCATGCCTCTCTCAATCGTGAGGTACTTTTCGCGCAGAAGTCGCATTCTCAATTTTTCGTCTGCCGTTTCGCAAACCAAATGATCTCGTATCCTGGAGTCTTTGAGATGACCGAAATTACAGGTTTGCGCCTTCAGTTGTACATCTCGCAAAAATAGCTCGAAGGGCGGGTCATCTTGCTCTCACCGTGAGCGGAAAACATAGCGCTCGTACGTTTCATTCCGCCTTGGGTTGCAGTGGTCTTCGAACTTAAGTACAATGTCGTCGTAGTCTTTTTACTCTTCTGCCGAAATGTGGAATCTATTAAAAATATCGATAGCCTCCTGGACCTGCAACATGTAGAAACATGGCTGGCTTCTTCTGCGCGCTTTGATTAACGATGCTGGCGTTTCAGGAGGTTTACAGCGTGACTCTTGTGGCTAAAGGCTTTCTGTGCTTCGAGTAGATTCAGCTAAGCAGAGACCAGTGTTCCGTGGCAGGGGTGCAAGACCAGCGTTCTATCCCACTTCTGACACCATGTTTAGGAATAAGACAGAAGATGTGGCATCTGTCGGTTGGGCGAGACTGACTGCCGTGTAGGGTCAGCGAGCTCTTTTTATATCCTTGGGCCAGCACTGTTGCCAGTCTATATTTTACATTCAGTTTCACCGCTAAATTTGGCGGAAAAATTGATGTCCCGTGACCTCAACGAGGTAGAGGGGCTTAGAGCGATAAACTGATATCCCGTCCACCAGGCAAAAGTGTCCCATCCCTGGTTGCCACCATGTTGTACAGTTTTGACTAGTAGACACCTGATTATAGCGACTCCTGAGGCTTTTACGCAAAACTGAGCCGAGATATGTATTGCGATCGCTGTAAAGAAACATGATAAACTATTTTTTCAATACTGTTAGCCCCAGAGATGAGTATCTAGCTCAGACAAAAACCCAAAATACAGCACCGCGGCTGACGGCATCTAGAGGAGCCATTGGGAAGCTGTCCCGAGCTCTTGTCGTAAAAGCTCATTTCAGACTTTAACAAAACATAACTTATCTCGTCGGTGCTGTCATTAAATACCAATGAGCAATTATCTGTGCGCGGAACTTCGTTAAAATCTAGACGTAAAACTATAAGGTCACGTGTCTAGTGGTAAAAAATGTGCAACATGGTGGTGGCCGGGTGGGGGTCACTTTCAGCTGCCAGTTTATGGCTCTAAGCCCCTCTACCTGGTTGCGTGACCTATACACAAATTCAGTTTCCCCGCTAAATTAGGCGGGAAAAAGTGATGTCACGCGACCTATACACCAGTTCAGTTTCTCCGCTAAATTTGGCGGGGAAATTCACGTCACGTAACCTGACGTTACGTGAACTATACACGGATATAGTTTCTCCTCTACATTTAGCAGGAGAATTGAAAATCCGAAGTCCTATATTGCACTTCATGCATTATATAAACTAAAAATAAAAGTCGCTGACAATTTTTTTTTTTGAATGGCTTGGCTAACATGACAGCTTTACCGAAAAAGCCAGTATAAACTGGATGATGGAACAGAAAATCTAACTGGATTTCTTGTTGGAAACCTAAAATCCAGTCTACAACCTGGATTTCAAGTTTCCAGCAAGAAATCCAGTTAGATTTTCTGTTCCATAATCCAGTTTATACTGGCTTTTTCGATAGGGAGGGTTGTTGTACAAGGAAGATACGTGCCACGGACAGTGTCTGCTTACTGTCTTTTGTTGGACGCACGTGCAGTGCGACCGCAGTTCACTGGTGGGAATACTGCGTCCTCATTCTTCCGCGAACATGCAAATCAGGCAGTCGGGATATAAAGGCAACGATAATTCTTGGTTAACCCTTACTCGTAACATAAACAGCACAATCACCGTAGAAAGTACATTTTTCAGGAAAGCGTAAAGATCAAATCGCTGAGTTGTCAAAAATAATAGACCATAAGTAATGTGGTTACTTTGAACCCGAAACACATTTGTTCGCTCGGAAGAAGTGTGTTTCGGCGTCTCGCCGCAGCGGGGCGCCAGTCACGTGGCTCTCCTCTCACCCGTTGTCTGCCGCTCCACCTTTTCCATTTCGGCGGCCGCTTCTCGTGGCGATCTGCCAGGCTTTGTCAGTATATAGGAGGCTGTGGCACGAGGTATCCCAGTAAAGCCACAATTGTCACTGGATGAGCGCGTTACAAAGCAAAGAATTGTTAACATCGACCAAATATTCGAACCGGCGACTGCTTTGCAGAAACGACCGATTGGGACTAAAGAGAAAATAACGCGTTACTTTCAAGCTGATGTAACGCGTTCCTTTTGAAGTAACGAATAACGTACTTTGTTACTTTATAAGTGAGTAAAAGGTAACGGTATTTAGTTACTTTATTTGAGTAACGTGTACACGTCTGTTTTATTCTCCCACAGGAGGCGCCACCTGCCAACCGCATTCTTGCGCTCGGGACGAAGAAATAATAATAAAAAAATATATCTTCAATCAGGACGACGGTGAAAAGCAAAATGGGTTCGTTCATACTCTATTCGCCTTCTTACTTCGTCCCAAGAAGGAAAAAAAAAGCCTGTACACCGTAGATTTTTCACGCGTTTGGTAATTTCGAAATAGATTCGGTAACGCGGAGAAGCGACCATCCACGAAAACTAGGCTAAAGACAGCCCGAAGCAATAAAATAATGCATTTTCCAAAACACGAATCAAAAACAAAAAAGAGAACAAGAAAACAAAAAAACATTCACAAAGTTGTTGGCGCACATTGTCAGAAAACACGGTTTCATTGTGACGGGGCGAGCAAAATCTTGCTTTTTATACGGTTCTTGCTGCTGCCGTGCTAGATAAAAATCGTCGGGCGAAAATTATAATATTACCGCCGAGAGAAGACCGCTGCACAAAACCTGGGACTACGTATACAGAAAGAAAAATTATATTCTAAAATATTTGTGAAGCTTTTTGTAGACTCGCATAATCTAACAGACAAAAGGAAGTCAAATGAACAAATAAATAAATATATAAATAAAAAAAGCTGCGACGGCGGTCGCTGTCGCGAACAAAAGGAATATCATAAATCTTACCCACTTTCCTTTTCCTCTTTGACTCAAGCTTACTGTCAACTTTCTTTTTCCCTTGTTTCTTTCTTATTTTACATTCGAGCACAACTTCCACTCTTTCTTACGACAAAGCCCACGCGCCCGAATTTTCGCTCAAAGAAACCGCCGCCGCACTGGAGGACTGCATGCTTCTACAACTTCATCTCGAGAAGTATTGTTGCCTATGAAAAGAGTTTAAAGAAGTTGGCCGAAGGCGCGAGGTTAGAGTTCTCGGCAGAGCTTATTTCACTCTCTCTTTTTTCTCTCTGTTTCGTTTTCATTTTCTCTAATAGGGTGTATTCACTGGCGGCCATATCTGTGTGCGCTAATGCTGAGCACGTGCTGATGGCGAGCTTCCACAGTTGTTTTGCAATGTGCACCCCGCACCATCAAGATTGCCGGTCTTGGCAGCCTATTAATGTGAGCTCGTTCTGAGCATGCGCTCTAAACAGTGACCTCAAATATGGCGGCCAGTGAATACGCCCTATACTCCGTTTCACTTTATGTTGTACCGCAGCGAAGGCTAGAAGCGCGAGCTCATAGCGTTGGCAGTTGCTCTTAACGCACGAGAGCTTGTGCCGCCGAGATGTGCCCTGGAGCAAGGAGCTCGCGCTAGTAGCCTTTCCTGCGGTACATCATAAGGTGAAACAAAGTATAGTAAATATTCCAGGGTGTACAAGGTACGTCGATAGAATTCCTGGTCTGGCAACGCTGTGCTTTCAGTGTGGGTGGGCGCAAAGGTTTCAGTGTGGGCTTTAGGTGGCGCAAGCTACCACCCAGAGTAATTGGTCGCAAAACGGTGATAAGATTGCTGGGGACTCACTATGTCCAGACGTTTCTTAAGTTGTCAGCGACAATTTCTCACAAATTGCTGATCTTGTTCGAATGTACTTTCTTTGTGTTTTCTGGTATGATTAGCATCTAGTAGTCAGAAGAGACTATACTGCTTGTACGATGTCCTTTACCGGGTTCCTGACATCGTCTCTGGGAGTTTACATTCGGTGTTTTTCGCAAAATGACGTCGCACCAAAATGAAAGTATATACCGGGTTAGATCGAGAAAATAAAACGTGGTTTCTCGGTCCGAATAAATAAACTATACACGTCGCAGTGACGCTAGCGGTGGTGAGAAAATTCGAATGTTTGAGCAGATGACGTTACCCAAATAACGATTTACGAGCAAAAAAAAAAAAAGTTTTTCTTTGAGACAACATGTACCTAAGCCTAATATTCATTAAAAAAACCTTTTGGGTATTTGTAATTTTTATTCCAGAGGGAAAAAAGAAGAAAATAAGAAGCTTGTTAACAAGACAGACAATATAATTTTCTTTCTAGGGAATTATTTTTTTTCGCCAAAAATAAATGTTATAGGCGTCTCCAATGTCATTTCTTAGTTTGGTTAATGTTAAGGCTTAGATGAACGTCGGCTCCCGGGGAACATTTATTTTTCCCTCGTACCTTTTGTTTCAGGTAACGTATCATGTTCTCAATCTACAGCAGTCTCTGACCACCGCTAGCGTCACATTCTCGACGAGTTTCAGATTTCTGAGATGTGCAGTTTATTTATTCGGACCAAAAACAAAAAAAGCGCTTTCATCATCTCGCTCTAACCTGGTATAGTTCAGCTTGAACAGCCTCCTTGACTTCCAGATCTGACCCGGCGCTGACCTCATGATGCCCCATAAACTAAAAATGACTAAAAAAATAAAACGCGTTTTTGCGTGAGCAGGATATTCAAACTGATATCACAGCAGAACTTGCAGGCTTGCTTTTATCCACATTGTTGAAGCGAGCCTTTCACGGTTTTGTATCGGCGGTACAGGTAAACAATCTATGGACCAACCCATTAGGGAGTTTTCGTAGACCACGTTTCCCACTCCGCTAAGCCCCCCGCAACGAAGAAGCCGCTACTGCGCCTGCGCGCCGATGGCCTTGACTGCAGTGTTCCGGGTATAGTAGCGGGTTGCGGAGAGCGTTGCGGGACGGCGAAAACCATCTACGAAAACTCCCTAATGACTGCCTTCTGGGCGCTGTCGTCCTTGTCTGCTGGGCCAACCCTACCTGAAAGTAGACAAGGCCTGCCCATGACGTCATCGCTAGTGGACCCCGACCCGCCCCAAGTGGCAAACGGGCTTATTAAGCTTGCATCGCTCTCGTAAGACGCAAGCACGCGGTGTCGCCTCGACGGGCGCGTCGGTCCGCTTTGCGGTGATTCTCCTGAAACTTCAGCGTGTGGTATTAAACGCAATATCTCTTTTCTGCGGAATATCTGATGCGTCCTCAAACCAGTGACTCAGGTTTTTTGTTGCTTTTTTTACAGCGGAGCTGTTAAGTGTTAGTTTCCCCAGTTTCGTGTCCGGTACCAAACAAATGTCGACACAAAACTACACAAAACTCTGGACAGCTACCGCCATCTATGAGCGACGGCGGCAACCAGACAACCAGTCTGGTTGCCGCCGTCGGTTTCAGGCTATCATAGAAGAATGGATAGTTGGGCGAGTTGGTGGGAATTCATCGTAGGAAACAGCGCGCAAAACAGACGAGGACGAAGAAGAAACACACGGGACGAGCGTACAGCTTCGCTGGTCTTCCTTCTTCACCAAAATGGAAAGGCTGAAAGCTTTTATCTCGGTGATAAGCGCTAGAATGTTGTATAGACTAGCTCGGAGTGAGATAACGTTAAAGGAATAGGAAACCTAATTTTTTTCGGCATATGTTTGCCTTGACTAATATTTAACCTATCGGGCAGTCGCGCACTCACGTTCCCATACCGGGTATATACTTCACCGCAATGCACGCGCGTACACCTATCCCGGGTCTTATTTTCATTTGTTCATCCAATGAGAAAACAGAGAAGTCCTAGGGGGCAAAAGAGATTAATGGTCTCTGTGGAGTGCAAGTTTGTCCGCTTGTTACGTTTGCGGTGACGTCAAAACACCAAGCTCTGATTGACTCTGATTGGAAGCATATAGTGGGCTGACCTCAATGCTAGCTGCCTCGAGGTCTACCTACTATCCTTCCGATCGGAGCCAATCAGAGCTCCGCGTTCTAACGTCGCCGCAACCATTGCTCGATAAGCAGACAAACTTCCGCTCCGCATACGAATCTTATCTTTCTTTCAAATTACTGGCATTCGGAGTTCTTTACAGACGGGTATCATACAGGACCGGGGGCATTGGGTAATGCCACCAAATACACCTAATTAAAAACTTTCAGCCTTTCCACTTTGGTGAAGAAGGAGGAGCCGCGGAGCTGTACCATGTGCCGCCATCTATGAGCGACGGCGGCAACCAGATTGCTTGTCTGGTTGCCGCCGTCGCTCATAGCTGTCCAGAGTTTTGTGTAGTTTTGTGTCGACATCTTTTTGGCACCGGACACGAAACTGGGGAAACTAGCCCTTAACAGTCGTAGAAACAAATGAGACAATCCTAGACCACCATTACCAACAGATCGGAACAAATTGGTACGAGCAGAACGCTCCCAGTTCCAATTCCAGATGAAAACAGCGAAAACTTTGTGCAGTCTCTGCACGTTGAGGCGCGGTATACTCAGCAGTTGCAAATTGTACCAAGTTTTCGCAGTTAAAAATCAATTACAAACTTTTGCGCGTGCAAACATGGAGAAGTCCCTACCCCTCCAGCTCTCCGCTTTTGCCTTAACCCTCTCCGTCTCTTGACTCCATAGTTGCTTGCTGTCCCGGTAGTGCTGGAGTGGCACCCCGAGATACTTCTCAGGTAAATTTGACCACTGAACATTCACAAAATTATCGGGTGCGGTGGCCCAATTCCCGTGCCAGAGACCTACGCTTTTGCCCCAGTTGATAGCACTACCCGTTTTCTTACAGAAGGAGGAAGCAGTGCTGATTACCTCACGAACACTGTCTTGGTCGACACAGAAAACAGCAACGTCGTCTGCATAACAAAGCAATTTTACTTCGCAAGAGTGTAACCTAAAACCATGTATACTATCATTGTTAATCAGTTTTAAACAAAATGGTTCCAAGTAAATCACAAACAGCAAGGGAGACAGAGGACATCCTTGCCTTACAGAAGATCGGACCTGTACACTTTCACTGACGTTCTTATTTGCAATGATGGACATCAAACAGTTAGCATACACCATCTTTAAACCGTCTAATATCACAGACCCTACATTAGCATGCTCCAAATTACGAAAAAGAACCTCATGCGACACACGATCGAATGCTTTTTCCAGGTCTAGCTGCAACATAGCAACTCGTCTGTCAAAGGCATCGCAATATTCTAGGATGCTCCTTACTATATGTATGTTGGTTAAAATGGTGCGGCCTTTAATACCGCAGGTCTGATGCGGTCCCACAAGGTCTTTTATAACATTTTGGGTCACTCCACCACTCCACCTACGGCTTTCTGGCGTTTCCTATCTGTCTTATTAATGCACAAGAAACGAAATGTATCCAATCGGAGGTGTTCTGGAAACACACGCCGCCGCGTGGAACGCGGTACGACGCTTGGTGTCACGTGGTACGTGCTCGTTTGTGCTCCAGAAATCCTCCCACTGTTTGTCTCGTCACGTGTACATGTAGTAGTCTTCTTTGTTTATGAGCTTTAGAGACACGGTATCATCATCATCTGCGAGAATCAAGAGCCACGTTATTGAATATACAACAGGGGCACTTCACGTCATCGTACGTGGTCTCCGAAGAGGAAATAAACGAACATATGCAGATGAATGAACCGTACTTAATCTAATGAATCAAAGAATTAAAGTTTTCAGGGACACGCCCAAAAGCAATGAATCAAAGATTAATGAAAATAGACATATGGTTCCAAGTAGAAACTTGCTCAGCGTCATCGAAAATCCCTAAATCAGTCATTTTCAGAAAGACTTTGAGCGCGTGAGAAGAGTAGTATTGTACTAAAGTTACCACTCGTGGAGCAGGTGGCTGGGGCTAGATAAGAAACGTAAAAATCGCGCGGACGCCTTATCGCACCCTCTAGCTTTGTACCTGCTCCACGAGCGGTAAATTCAGCGCACTACTACTCTTCTCACGCGCTCAAAGTCTTTCTGAAAATGACTGATTTAGAGGTTTTCGATTACGCTGAGCAAATTTCTAATTGGAACCATATGTCTATTTTCATTAATTAAAAAGTTAATTAACGAATTTTAATTAATTAGCCGACTGATCGTTACAATTAGCCCCTATAATATGTCCCCCTGGCCGTATAGCTCACCTCCACAAGCGGTATAAGTGTAACTTTCACTGCTTTTTTTAAACAAATCTGTTAAGCTTAAAAAAAACACCATATATATATATATATATATATATATATTATTATATATATATATATTATATATATATATATATACACATATATCATATTATATATATATATATATATACATAGACATCGTGTATCAAAATATATTTATGCAGCTGCATTTGCCATTGGTGCCCTTGCGGTTGGTAGTGCCAGCTGCCCCACATGATTAAAATCAGCGAACAACGTTATGGAACTCTTGAAGAAAACAGAAGACCGGAAAGACGCCGAAACTCACAACTCAATGTGTCTTCGAAAAAGAAGAAGAGAGAAAATGACATGGAATATATAGGCACGTGCCAACGGCTAGCGATCTCCGGAGAGCGAGGCGATAGCTTTAGACATTTAACGCTTTAAAGAGGATTTTTTTTTTGGTGATAAACCACTGATTATTTGGCTCACGCAGCGCTCCCCCAAATCCTATATAATAAACGCCTCATAAATTTCTCTGGTAACGTTTTCCTTACATCTACCTATAATATTAGTGTTAGCCAGAGTTGAACTACATGAACAATTTCGACAGTGTAAAGGCGGGTGACCACCTACGTTGGATCTAAGTGATAGGTAATGTTCACGAAGCCTGTCGTTAATATACACTGTCCAGTTTCTTCATTATAATTCTACCACATGACAACGGGACACTACATTCGATTATTCATCAATTCAAGTATTCCCATTATATTTAGCGCGTATCCCATCACTATCGAAACTGACCCTCTAGAGTGAAGACCTAGAGGTGCCGTATTACCAGACAGGCTGAGTTTTCCTTGTACAGCGAACATTCCTACAACGAACTCTATTCGGTTCTGCAAGTCAAATATTCAGAGTTCGAACGCAAAAGTACCACGATTACTTCAGTCCTACTCGTATAGAGTCCGAATCGTTAAAAAAAAAAAACTACGTGCAGAAATGGTTGGGAAAAGATAACCACCGCGTAGTTTCTTTGATTGTTTTGTTTTCTGCACAACACACCATTTTCTCAATGATATATGCCCGACGCACGGAAATCCCCTATGGTTACGGACTCGAGAAAGACACTGTCTCAGTCGACCGTCGCGAGAGAAATACTCTGAAGATGTTCCCCAGCTTTGGAATCTTTATATGAATATTTGCTTTCTCTAACATCACTGCACCTGCCTTTATCGAACATTGAATCAATACCCTCCATGTCTTGCAAAGGAACGACTGTCAAATTTATAAAGCAAGACACATGCAAAAGATTTTAATGACGGTGCCCTAACACAAACACTCGAAGAATGCGTCGTCCCTACACCCAACACTTTGCTCTTCTTTTTTTTTTTTTTTATTAAACAGCATTGCCAGTATTACGAATGTCTTATAGATCATCTCATCGATCTTTTTATGTGCCGACATCTCTCTGGCCTGAAAATGTGCCTTTCAAGTGAGACTTTGTGTTTTACTATGCTTTCTTAAAAAAAAAGGTATGTGAGTTCACTTTCCGGTATTCGCGGTAGTTCTTTTGTTGCTCGCTTTGATTGCCTGTCTCCGTGTTTTGCAGAAAAGGGAACTCAAATATTTTTTATTTTGTTTGGAAGCGTATTCCGGCGCGAGTTTATAATGCTGTTATTCGAGTGCCTTAACATAATTCCCTGGTGCGCGCTTCCTAAAAGCCTTATATACATATATTACTAATCCATCAGGTAACGGGGGGGGGGGGGGGAGGCCCTAAAACAGCAGTTCAGGTCAACGAAACCCGCGACGTTACAACAAAAGCACCAAGGAACTACAAAACATTATAGAGACATCCAGAAATTAAAGAGCTCTCTATAAGCAACTACTTCAGCGAATCTGCTTTCAGCAGCAAGCTATTATCGCAGCTTTTGAAAAGAGAACGCGAGTGCTTTCATTCAAAACGCTTTGCGTAAATTACTTCCTGCCGATTTTAATCTGGCGCTAAAACAAAAATAATAAGAATGAAAGAAATTAGGAGGCGAAGTCCACGAATGCTTTTGTAGTTCACTCATTTATATACTAGGAGGCTTTCATACCAACTAAAATAAAATCTCATGAACTTCAATGATCTCGGCATCCCTACATTATACTATTACTTCACACTAAACTCGTGGTCAACACACCGGATGAGACCAAGCTCTAAATACGACTTTAAATCCTGCGAAATATTGAAACAACCCCTTCTATGCGCTTCCTCAAGTATGCAGAAGCAGCTCACCAAAACAGTATACGCCAGCAATATATAGATATATATAATTTCAGTTTATTACTTCAAAGGCACTCTTCTGAGTGCATTGCATATGAGGGGGAAAGTGTATATAATATACAAAAAAAAGTAAACTATAAGACGTTATGGTTCGAGTATAAAGGCAACAACACAATATTAATGACGTTAATTAAAAAAAAAAAAACCGGACGTTGGCTTAGGTTTCTGCGTCGCCAGGTTGCATCAGGGAGCCCGCCGCCTTTGATACCCCTTAATTGATTTTCCCAACCGGGTTTTTTTCGGCTCTTTTCTCTCTGGCGGAAATTGCGTTTCAAAGCGCGCGAATAAATTTCTTTTTAGTTTTTTTTTTCTTCTGCAACGTCCGAATTGCAAATCACGGTTTCCTGGCGCATTCCGCGAATTAAGGTTATAAACAGTAATGCTTCCGCCCCAAAGCTGGAAGAAAAAAAAAAAATCATACTTTTTTTAACATTTTGTTTTTAAGCGTTGATTTGCGCTTGTTTTTCAGTCGCGTCAAATCGGCTTGGCCAAAATCTGTAATAATGAACCTCCAGGAGGAGAAAAAACCGTGGAGCTCAGCGTATAAAAAAGTATGATGAGGATCCAATCTCCATAAATTGGGCTCCCTGACGCCGCATAGATTGTGGAATATACAAATTTGATGGTTTATTATTGTTTCTAATTTGTTTATCATCTTTTAAATGGGTGACTGCAGCGTTGTAGAAGGAAGATAGCAAGAAAACGAGGTGCTTTGGGTGATCGATATCTGGTACACGTCTTGCAAATGAAAATGTACCTGTGATTTACTGCCTTGGTTATGTGCACGGTGATGCGTGAAACCAAACCGTTATTACTTTTTTTTCATTTTCGCGAGTCTGGTTTAGTCTAGAATAAACTAGTTACGAACTTTAATATTTCCGGAAGGTTTTCTTTTTCTTTTTTTTTTTTGTCCTGTACCTATACGCTGTTTCACCTTATGATGTACCTCAGGAAAGGCTACGAAGCGCGAGCTCCTTGCTCTGGGCCACATCTCGGCAGCACAAGCTCTCGTGACTTCAGAGCGGCTGCCAACGCTATGAGCTCGCGCTCCTAGCCTTCGCTGCGGTACAACATAAGGTGAAACGAAGTATAGACGCTTCGCTTCTGCCCAAACATGGCACTCGCTCGACGCTATTAGCGGCGAGATGTTTCGGTGGCGCCCTCCTTTGGTTACCTTTCGTGACGTTATTACCTTGTGAACAACAAGTTCGATGGTGTTTGTAATGGGAATGGTGGAAACCTAAAATCATAGCGCTCTCAAAGCAACACTGCCAACACCGTCAAAATTTAGGTTCTCACATTTCTCTTATTTCCGTCGATGACACATCCTTTGCTGACGTCATAGTTAGCATTCGGCCAATTATGGTGGGCCAACCACATGGACGCTTTCGATCGCTCACATCGCCAATATATGAGCGCGTCGTTCGCGGCGCAAGCCAAGAACGAGATTCCGCTCATTGTTTGCCAAGAAGTAGAGAGTTTAGAGAGTGGATTGAAGGTTGTGGAAGCTCACCGTCAGCACGCGCTCTCTAGTGACGCGCTCACCATGAGTACCAGTGAATATACGCATTTTTTTAATGCCTCCCCAAAACCAGGACCGCATGACAATTCTTCTTTATCGTTTCAAAAAGTTTACGCAAGGCTAAAAACAAAATTTAAAAAATTGTTTCTTTTTGTTTTGTCACAAGGAATGTGTGACTATCTTAGGTTAATCTTGGGACACAGTTAACGCAGATATGTGACCGATGATAATGTTTCGAAGTTCCCTTATACAGATACCTTGACCGTGAAAAGTTGTCACTTAAGATGGTGACCCATGCATATATTATCAAGTGGGATAGTTTTGATTACGGCTTTTAAGCCACAAGATAGAAGAGAAAAAAAAATGGAGTAGACGGCATGTCTACACGTTAAAGGGCAACTCCGCTTAATTTCGAAAATCCTAAGATGATGAGTGATTTCACATTAAAAAAAGTACCAGTAAAAGGCACTACGTCATTTACTTCGCGAAAAATGGGATATATTTCGTGAAATCTTACTTTAAACATAAGCAGAAAGGGAAACCGAAACTTAGGCTCCGCCTGGCAACATTGGCTTCGGGCCGCCAAAAACATGGCTATCACGTGGTACGAGATGTCACGTGATCCTCTACGCAACGACGGGCGGACCACCGGTGGGGCGGGCGTGTGCCGGGCGCAAGTGTCGTCTGCACCGCACCCTTCGCCACGTTTTGGTGTCTGCGACATTGGACTACGTCTGCACAACTGCGGCATAAATCTGCGCACGGGTGAACGAGACTCCGGGGGAAAAAATAATAACAAACGGTGAGACGACGATGGCGGTTGTGGTGCGGGAGACAGCGGGAAGGGCCGGAAGGCTCCCAAGAAGCGAGCTGCGCAGGCGC
Organism: Ixodes ricinus; assembly: GCA_037355805.1. NCBI lineage: Eukaryota > Metazoa > Arthropoda > Arachnida > Ixodida > Ixodidae > Ixodes > Ixodes ricinus. The sequence goes on along the minus strand of JAZHYW010041075.1, from coordinate 5,163 downwards.
GTTACGCCAATCACGTGGACACCGCTGAGCGCCGAGAGGAAACGTTGGTGACGTCACCGGTTACGCCTTGCTCGGAGAAGTAAAAACAAACAAAAGGGGCAATGGTGATGACGTTTAGCTCAATGTTGGCTACGCCAACGCCGTAGCCTTGACTGCGCTATTAGTTGCGCCTCAATTCTCCCGCTAGAGTCAGCCGATTTCGGCAACTTGGCGCGTTGCAAAGTTTGCCGGACCGTTTAAGAAACATTTAGACAGAACTAGGTCTTAATATTTGACGTGTGCTCTTCCTATGTGATACTGAAGAGGGCGGCATTGCTTTTCAAAAACGAAAAATGAAGCGGAGTCGTCCTTTAACTGCGTAGCCCTCTTTAAGTGCTGATAGGCGCCAAATGACCCAGTAGCATCGACGTTACAGACACCAAATGTTGGTGCCAAATTACTTAGTATGGTCGGCGTTACAGACACCGAATGTTGGTGCCAAATGATCCAATATCATCAGCGTTAGGGGCTCCGAATGTTGGTACTAAATGACCCAATATCATTGGTCGTTACCGAGCTAAACGTTGGTGCCAAATGACCCAATATCATCAACGTTACCTGCATCACATTTTGGTGTCAAATGACCCAGTATTATTAGCGATAAAAACACCAAATATTGGTGCAAAATGATCCAGAAATATTGCCGTTGAAGACATAAAATATTTCTGCCAAATGACTCAATACCATTGGCGTTAAGCACACCAAAGGTCGGTGCCAAATGTCCCAATATCATTGTGGTAAAATAACTGAATGTTGGTGCGAAATGACCGATTATCACCGACGTTACATACATGAAATCTGGGTGTCAAATGACCCAGTACTATTGGCGATAAAGACAGCAAATATTGGTGCCAAATGACCCCATATTATCGACGTTACAGATATCAAACATTTGTGCGAAATGACTCAATATCATTGGCGTTAAAGACCAAATGTTGGTTCCAAATGACCCAATATTATCGACGTTACAGACATCAAACGTTGGTGCGAAATGACCCAGCATCATTAGCGTTAAAGACACCAAATATTGGTGTTAAATTATTTAATGTCATCAGTGTCACAGACACCAAATGTTGGTTCTAAATGACCCAATATCATCGGCCTTACAGAACAAACCTTTCGTGCCAAATGACCCAATATCATCGACGTTATAGACACCAAATGTTTCTGCTAAATTACCCAGTATCATCGGCGTTACAGCATCATATTTTGTGAGGCGACAAACAAAGGCGACTCTTTTTTATTCGACCGAGAAATCGCTTGGAGTAGCGTTTAGCTCAAACGCACGTTTATTATGCGGCCACTTGGTAAAGGCCACGCATAAAAATAGTTTCTTCAACACGGTGTATCTGACACGTGTCCCGGCAGTCTTCATTACATTACCGTCAACGGGACGAGGACCCTATGAATCTACCTTGTTTGTTAAAGGTGAGAAACCGGGCAGAAAGTTGGGCACGAGCAGGCGCAGAGAATTACAAACGTCTGTGACACATCTATCCATGTCTACAGTCGAAATGCACATACAGCGCTCGCGTTATTTTTCTGAGCTAAAGGAGCTCAAAGGTTTCTTTACATACTAAAAGATATAAAGGGACACGAGCTGGTCATCCCGAGAAGAGACAGAAAACTACCGCGCAAGCTTACATAGTATATTTTACGAGCATCTTCCTCGAAATGGGAGCCACTAAACGCGACAATTTTGTTCTCATCTTCTCAGAGCTTCTTAGAGATCCTCATCCTATATAGCTACTGCATGTGCGCCAGCCGAAAGCGAGAGGTCGCTTCCAGTTAAAGTCTTTCCTCCGACGAATTCCGAGTGTAGCGTCTTGCAACACACACACACACACACGCGTGCGCGTGCGCAAGTTGCCCACATTTACGCTCGAATTGCGCATACGAGGGACGCGTCCAACCATATAGACTACCATGCGCTCCGTTTCGCCTTACCACGCACCACTGTGGACGCTACGAGCCATCCAAGCCGACCCGACGCCGTGTTCGTGTCACGTGACCTTGGGGAAAGGGGTGCAACGACCCGCGGGGTGGGTAATCACGTGACACGTTCGCAACGCCCGGATTGGCTGCAGGGTGGCACGTAGCGTCCCCTCCAGTCCGTCGCGAGGTGGGGCGGAGTATAAGGCGTAGTATTGCGCGTGCCATTAAATTCGTCCTCCAGCGTCGGCCATTAAGGACGCCTCCGAGACTTCTGGCAGATATCAACCGCCGACGCTGGTGCGCCCAAGAATTTCCGAAACACATTTGTCGTGACTCTCGCCCCCTTCTTCCTTACCACTGCTTACACTCTCTCCTTTCATTCCCCTACCCTTTTCCTCATTCGAATACGAGTCCCGAATTCGGGACTCTCTCCCACACACCCCTTTCCCTCTCTCTTTACACACACTCTCTCCCTCTTCTTCTTCGCTCCAGTTCTAACACGTGACCTGTACAAGTGCCGATTCTACGCAGCAGGCTTCGCTTCGAAGCCTTTGAAGTTGGAGTCTCTCTCGTAAGTCACTCCCGTCGAGCAAGCACTTCTCATCGCTCCCCATTTCCCTTCTCTGTTGTTTTTTTTCGTTTTTTAATAACTGATAAAAATAAACAAATAAAAAGGAGACATCGGCTGCCGCTATTTTTTGTTCTCTCACTCTGATATCAGAACCCGAACCGCGCAGCAACCAAAGCAAAAGCACGAATAAGTAGATAAATAAATAAATAAAAAAGTCTAGCTTTCTTATGAAGTGCACGCGTCTGGCTGGAATTTTCTTTTTAAATATAACGATATATAGCTATAAAAAAAAGTGGAGAACTCGACGCGGTTCTTAGTTGAGCTTTAGTGAAGCGTGTGGTCCGTGGCATTCATCTGGGATTCTTTGAATACACTACTGTTCGGCTCTCTTTGACGTAAGCTTTATCTCCATATTCATTTTAATTCCTTTTCTCTCTTTTTTTTAAATTTGATATAAGGTTGCCGTGAAATCTTTTCCTTCCGAACGAAAAAAAGAAGAAAAAGTGACAGGAAGCCAGACGTGTTCCTGGCTTCAGAAAGGCGTAAACAACCCACGAAGCCAAGCCTTGTAAAGAACGACATGTAGGATCTAGTTGGGCAAGGCTGAAACGTGTTTTTCCCTCAATCTTTTCTTTATTATTTTTTTTTTATGTTTCGATATACGAGACATAAATCCCCTTAATGAACGCGCGTGCTTTTCGGGACAGTGGTTAACTTGAACCACTGAACAACCTACGCTCAGAGGATTTGCACTTCATCTCGTGGGCGCCGGCATAGCCGACCCGACAATCCAATCCAATCAAATCAAATCAAATTAGATCAAGCAGCTCCAAAAGCGCGTCGTCACGGCGTCCGTTGTTGTTGGGCGAACGTTACAAACAACTAAAAACCAATCACGCAAAAAAGATTTTTAAACAAAAAGTGCAATATCGCGGCGAATTTACAGCGCGCCATTGGTCGAGTCGGTGGTCGGCTGCGACGGAGAGTGTGTCAACGCGTTCGGGTGGATTGTCAACAACGCCAGATAACGGAAATTGGGATTGTTGTCTGCACGTGGGATGCACACATCCTCTAGATTCACAGAGTCACAGAATGTGACATTCGGGCTACCTTCGACGCTTTTTTTTCTTCTGTCGCCCGTCACGTGACTGGAATCCAGTCACGTGACCCCGTTATCAGCCGTTTCCGTGAACTAACGGGAACGCTTCAAAATCATGTAAGTTGGAACGTGTCTAAGACGGTCGCCTACCGCATACATGGTCTGTCCTCTAATTGGCAGCAAATATTTGTTTTTTTTTTTGTTTTTTACGCGCTTAAAGGGGACACAGTTTCGCATGTTAGGAGAATCCTCTAGTCACCTGATCAATGACGTGCGCGTTCCACGTTCTAGTTTCTTTTCACCGCGACCGCATAGATGCTCGCGAGTAGCCGGCGACTGCGCTACATTTGAAAACATGTAATGATGAATGAGAGCTAGACTGGCGCCATCTATCCGAACAGAAACGTTTCGTCAGTGCACCTTGAAACGCTTCTCCACGTCAGACTCTAGACGGTTACGGCGAGCGGAACGGGCACAAAGCACCTCCAGTTAAAGCCTCGCAACTCCCCAGCGAACTCGACAGCGTAAACATCAAAAATCGTTGTACTCGAAGCTCGCTTTTAAAATAAAGTATACGACCTATCGCTGCCCCCCCCCCCTTTTTTATTTTGTGCTGTCTTGTATTTTTTTTTTTTAAGAGTTCACGATACGAAATAGAAAGCCAGACAACTAAAGTGGTTTTACACCCATGGCGTCGGAGAACTGCGGAGAAGCCAACGTTGAAGGAACCCAATTTTGCGAAGTGCCTTTCAGACGGGAGTCGGCGGAGCAGTGAACGGCTCGCTCTGGCAGGGCGGGGAGGGGGTGCCGCTTCAAAAGAGAAGAGCCCACGTCGCCATCAATCTTCGACCTGCTGCAAGTAACGAGGGGCGAGCCCCGCTTCGATTCAGATACGCCAACCCTTTCTTTCTTTTTTCGCTCAAGACAAGGTGGGCTTAGTTTAAAATGTATAGCACCGCGGCCACTCTAAAGTCTCCTTTGTCTTCAAAGGTTAGGAGGTATTGTATTATTCAAGTTACCCACGAAGACGAGAACTTAGTTGTTCTTATTTGCGTCGTTCCAAAACGGTAGATTCATCTATAATTTCTTGCGGCACACTAAAAACCCTCGCACGCACGTGCACACGCTCGAGTTAATGTGTGCGTGCCTGTGTGTGTATTTATCTGTCCGTGCGTATGTTCGTGCGTGTGTAAGCGTGCGAGCGTGTGTGCGTGCGTGCATGTGTGTGTGCGCGTGTGTATGTGCCTTTGTGCGTGTCTTTGCATGTGCGTGTATGTGCGTGCTTGCATGTGTGTGTGTGTGCGCGCGTGCCTGTGTGTGCGTGTGGGTGCGTGCGTGCGTGTGCGTGCGTATATGCGCGTGTGTATGTGTGTGTGTGCTAATAAAATCCTGGAACGCTTTTTTTTTAAGTTTCGCTTCGGCGCATTGTTTACTGTGGAGCATCTTGCACACACTGTAAGCGCAGCCCGCCGTTCGGCGTCTGTCCCTCGCGCGGCGGTGCTGGTCATGCATGTGTTTC
>JAZHYW010041074.1:0-33790 GCA_037355805.1 Ixodes ricinus | reverse complement strand
ATGTCCCCTTGACGTAGAATTGACATGCATAGACTGCGTTAGTGTAGCAATCATTCTGTTTAAATCAAATCTACAAACTCGTTCCCCTTCCCACCCTCCTCCCCATAAAAAACACATTGCAAGCGTTGGGTCTTTTAGTGACCTTTGAATTGGTCGACATGAGATAGTCATTGCACTGCTACGCTAGAGACAACTTATTCTTTTAATTGGTACACTACACTGATTAACGCAAATCAAGCCTGATTTCTTGTCAGGTTAGAAGTTTTCTTTGGTAAAGGTTTGAGCAATTAATTCCGTGAGTCACTTGATTTACCTCATCAACGTTTTTATAAACGTTTGCAATCATATGGGTTTGGTACCAGCGGAAATAATTTATAAGACAGGTGCAGGCTTGATATGTTTTCCCCACCTCGAATAAGTATTTCAATAGGAGCATGTACATCATCGCTGATACAACCAAATATCGTATAACATTGTTAGCAACTTTTATTTGAAACTACAAAAATATTTCATCCATAAATATTACTACATTTTTGCACCCTTTTCTTGTACGGGAAAAAGATTTATCGTTACAGTTAAATTAAATAAAAATAAACTGCTTCAGATTTATTTTTATTTCTAAAAACGTACACGTGAAGTGCAGAGGCTGTGTTGTTTACATGCTTCGCGGCAGCTACATCGCCGATTTGTGTTATCATTCTGACGTTTTTATGATTGCCGAAAACCCGGTTTGCTATATAAATGACATCTGATAAATATGCTTGTTTTTTTGACAACAGAGACGGCAATTCCAGCTTGTGGTACAAGTAGAAGTACCTCAACTTACATAGGTCTTGCATTGTTCACGAAAAAATGCATTTCTGTAATGCTATTTCTCTGTACATTCACATGGTGGTGAACTGCTTTAGATCATACATTTCTACACAAAGCTAGCACCTTCAGATTAGCACGACTTGACAGTGTCGTCCAGGGTTGATTGGACCTCTTTTATGTTGCTGACAGTTAGAAACAACATGATTAATACTGACATTCTCTACATCGTTACGTGTATTCCAAAAGATATCTACTACAGCCGTTACTGCTCTTTTACTGCGTTGTTTCCCACCAAATTCCCTTCTTGACCTTCATCTTCCGTTTCTTCTCGGCCATCCTGCATCGAGTGGTCCTCCCTTGTGCAAATTCTTCAACCTGTCTCGTTGAAAATACAAATTTGGTTGCGTTTGTTCCACAGGAAAAGTTCGGCGCCGCCGGCAATGTGGAGTTCCGGTAGGTCTTCAAGCTTGTAGGTGGCAGGACCGAGACGTCGAATGATCTTGTACGATCCTCGGTAATGTGGTTGCAACTTCTCTGATTTGCCTTTGATTCGCATTTGATCGTGTACCAGCACCAAGTCATCATCCGTAAACCGATTTTGTGGTTTTCTTCGTGGGACCCGCCTGATCGCGTAAATCATGATTGTGCAAAATATCGAGTTGAGCTCACACCCGTGCACGTGTGACATTACTTGCGTAGTTCGTACGGTACTTCTCACTTTGTCTGTCCCACGGACAACCCAAGTAATGTTCACCAGGTAGTACAGCCGTTCTTCCATAAATAAGTTGAAATGGAGTTCCCTGTGTGGTTTCCTGTTTTGAGGTGATCGTGGCAAGGTCAGCCTCGCGAAGAAACTAAACCCAATTTGCGTGAGAGCTCATTTACGTACGCTGCTAAGATGTCCAATCGTGTGCGATTTATGCACTCTACAAGTCCATTAGTTTTTGAACGGTATGCTGACGATGTCGAATGGATGCAGCCGATCTCCCGAAGTGTGCTTTCAACGTTTTTTGACATAAACGAAGTACCTCTATCGCTGATGATTTGTTTTGAGTGCTCCGTGTCTGAGGAACAAGGTGTCATCTGACAAAGAGTGTAAGCTAAGACTCTGATGCTTCAGGTACAGCCTCGAACTCTACCCACTTGCTCAAAAGATCGACGGATACGATGATGTATTTGTTCCCTTGGGATGAACTCCGAATGAGCCCCAATGACCCATACCGTCAGTCTCAAATTAACTATCCGGTGGGGTCATATGCAAGGGGTGGTGCTCTATTTTACTGTGTAACCACTTTTTGGTAGTGGCAGAGTAGGACATGAAGTCCGGAAACGTTTGACATCCTCTCGGGAGGTTTTCCACCAAAACGTTTTTGACAACTTGGACATCGTTTTCCTCCCTCCAGAATGTCCGGATGTTGGTACGTCATGGCACATCTGCACGACAACCTTCCGTTAAGTCGATGGTACAACTAGAAGCCAGTCTATTGTAGGTAACGTCCGATCGATAATGTAGAACCCCGCCTCGTATACCATAAAATCGTCAACGCCAGCGGTTCGCTCAGATTTGCACTCGTGTAGTTCCTCGAGATTATTGAAGATGTCGGCTTATGTTTCGTAAAATAGCGCCGTTTGTTTGCTAAATTGTGATTCCAAGTAAAAAAAAAATCTTTAGCATTATCAGCCGGATTCCTTGAGAGAACGTCAGCATTTAAGTTAAAATATAATAGGTGATGTACCCCCATAAATTCGGACTGCTGAAGGTGCATAGCTTACCGGGCCAGTTTCGATGCAACATCACACTTCGACTGCAGCCACTGCAGAGCCGAACATTATTATACCCTTGTAAATAGACAGCCGTATGGTTAGCATCAAAACTCCTCAACCTCCCAGACAATAGCCAGACATTCCAGCTATGATGAATGGTAGCGGGTCTGCTTCATTCAGTCGACGGCTAGCGTAGGCTATTGCTCGCTCGACCTCATCTTCTTGCAAGAGCACTTACTGCACTAACGTTAGTGTGTAAACGTCTTCGCCCCTTCTACAAAGTGAGCCAGCGTAGAAGATTGTCGGAGAGTGCCATATCAGCCCTTCAAAACATAGCGCTGTGAAGCACTACAGTTCCAAGTATTGAGCAGCGCGATTAGCGAAGTTTGCCAGAAACCTGCGAAAGTAGGACACACATCCTAGGAAACTGACAAGGTCTTTTGGAGTTGAGGGCGTGGAACACTCCCCGAGGGCACGCTCTTTCAGGATCAGGCCTCAGGACTACCCCTGACTACGTGTCCGGGATAGATAACCTCAGCGTATCCAAAGTAACACTTGCCTGAGGTTGGCTTTACAGAGGGCGTTTAGTAACAGGGTGAGTCTTGTGCAGTGTTCTTTAAAAGTGTGTCCGTATAAAATATTGTTATCCAGGTACTCCATTGTCTACTTAATATGTCCAAGCACGTGGTTCATCAAACATTGGAAGATAGCTGGGGCGTTACATAAACCGAATGGGAGGCGTCAAAATTGGTACCGACCATCCGGTGCTGCGAAAGCTGTCTTCTCGGCGTCACCTGGATCAATGATCACTTGCCAATAGCCATCTCGCAAGCCAAGAGTTGTAGAATATTCGAGCCATCAAGTCGATCGAAGTCATCATCTAAATGAAGTAGGTGATAAACACCTTCCTTGGTGACGCTGTTTAGTTTCCTGTAGTCAACGCAGAAACGTACCGATCCATACTTCTACAGAACAAGGACCACGGGTGATGACTAGGACCTTGCGGATGGTGTAACTATCTTTCGTTTGATCATGTCGTCGACTTGCTTGCTAATTTCACGCCTTTCACTGATGGAAAGTTGTCTGGAGTGTTGATAAATGGACGGATAATCATCAGTTTGAATTCGATGTCGTACTAGTGAAGTTGCTTCCAGGTCATCCAAAGAAAACGCTATACAACTATGATAGTGTCCTAATATTGCCTGAATAGCCTGCTGCTTATTATGAGACAACATTGTTCTGAAGTTAAACGCGTTGCAGTCAACATAGTTCACCAAATTTGCACCTTCGTGGAACGGTTCAATGTTAATCGATGTCACTATGGTTTGAGTCGATAGATCAGAGATGCTTTCGAGCTGATCATGAGAAGTAAGATTTATTTCCTTACAACGCAGATTTTGTACTAACATCGATGTATCTGTCCACTGCAAGATAGCAAACTTCGAACCTACACATATTCACGATGAGGTACTGCATTCCATCGACCTTCAAATACGGAGTCCTTCATCGGTCGTGAAAGTTTCATAGGAACAAACTTTTGCTGAGCAAGGAGGATTTTTTTTTGCTACTCGTACGGCACAAGGATTTCTAAAGGCATAACTGGCGCGCTTTTAGTACATAAGTCGTTTTGTTGCTTGCAACTCGAGGCCGCTAAAGAGAAAAATTAGATCAGGAGACAGTGTATTTGAAGGATCAGCAAGGACATCAGCCACCATAAGGTACAATCAAATGATCGGCCCAAACGGTAAATGTGGTTTATTTCTGGTGGTACATCTGTGGTTCCTCTTTTGTTCGCGTCAGTACAGGTATCCGCTGTGGTTACAGTTCTGCCACCAATCCCTGTTTGAGTCTCTTTCTTCGCCATCAAAGATTTGCTCATTTCTCTATCGGGAATGAAACCTGGAGGATCTAAGTCAACGTTAACTATCACGTCGTCATCCTTTTGAAATGTCAAGTTAATTCCAGCTTGTTTGCACCAGTCGCAGTTCAAGACAAGGGATGAACAGACCCTTGTACGACTATCATCTCAAGTGAAACATTGGTGCCCAAAGTAGTCACTTCCCACCGAGCTCTGCCCACTTGACGTATAGCTGTTCCATTAGCTGATAGAAGTGTAAGGTTGATCTTAGGCGGTGACACCTGGGCTGTGGACTGCAGGTGTGAAGCATAGACGAGGCTTATATGAGATAAAGTATCTACCAAAGCTTGTGAGGTAGCGTTGTCTCCATTCAGCTTTACTATGACCCGTGGGCATGGGGATCTTGCCTCGGTCGTGTTCAACGTGGAGACTGGCAGATTTACCACCGGTTCTGTCCTTCTGAACCGGTTCTTTTGTTCTCCGACTGTCCGCTTGGACATTTGCGTGCTAGATGGACCAGTCTGTTGCAGTTGAAGCAGCGACGGCTGTCTCAGTACTGTAGCGCTAGTGGTCTGTTCTCACTCACATTTCCTCTACTTTGCAGCGCAAAAGTAGCGCTGGTAGCAAGGACTGCCGCTTCAATTTCCAGGGCAGTAGCCAGAAATTCTCGGAGGGTAGTTTTCCGAGCCAATCGGACTTTGCACTCAACTTCGTTTTCTCGTATTGCATCAGTAAACTCTGCCACAGCCATCATCTCAAACGCAGGATATGAGCAGTTGGGTAATAATTTAGAGAAGCAGACGCTCAATATCTGCCGCAAGATCCCTAAGCGACTCAGTCGAAATCTGTCATCATGTTCTTATTTGAGCCTGATGGAAATGTTGAAAACGATCTTCTCCGAACCGTGCTCGTAGAGCTCCCACCAGTCCTGAAAACTCGAATCCTGAATCCGACGACAAGCCGAGAGGTACTTCCAGAGCTTTCCTTCGTATCTGAGGGGCTAATGTTTGAACTTTTGAGAGTGTATCCCAAACATTCGCTCATGCAAACACCTAAAACTGGGTAAGATAGGCGTCAATGGCAACAGTTCCGCCGAAAGGTTGAGTTTTCTGCTTCAATGGGTGAAGAGGAGACGTCGGTATTACAGGAAGACCCGCAGGTGCTTCTTGCTAATCAGCCGTTGGATAAAGTACTGCATGCGGATTACTTGCAAGCGACGACTGTATACCCTCTTCAACATTATGGAGTACGTCAGTCAAAACGTCAAGGTGTACTTGTAGCGCCGTTCTAAAGGATTTCATATCGGAGCGAAGGGTCTGAACGTCATGTTGATGTTGCATTACTTGCGTAAAGTTTGTATGAGCGTCACTTATTCGTTGTTCTTGCTCTTCGAACAGGAACCGAATTTCCGCCAGCATGACTGCTTGTGATAAAGCTGTTGACGGTTCACCCCTTGAGCCGGTGAAAGCGTTGTCCTCAATATGTTGGTTTTGCAGTTTCTTCGGGGGCATTCTGACTCCGATCCCACTTCTTACACCAAGATCTTACGTCTATTAGAAACCTATTTACTACATACATTCCCATTCCTCTGCATCGTTTTTTTCTACCTCCTGTACCTTTTCACCTTTATCTTCCGTTTCAGTATATATGTCTTCGAAGGCAGTTTTAACTTACCCTTACGTGAATGAAGTGGGTTATTTTAATTTTCTAAAGATAATTTTAAGACCTAACATCTATATAGATTTTATGAGGCAGTCTATTATTATCGCTTCAGTTTAGAAACTTTCAGCACGCAAATAAAACGCAAAGAAAACATTGAAAATTTCGGAAAAAATAATTTGCATAAAAACACCATCAATGAACTTTTTTGTTTGCAGCTGGAATCCCGAATGAAAAATCCATCAATGTAACCCTGTTTGGCAGTCAATGTTTTCTAGTGGACCGCTGACTGTGCCTGACTGTACGTCAAGCATGTTTGATTGGCCAGCAAGTTACTCTGACCGACAGTCAAACTCCAGTCAGACCCCGCTTGTCGGCTTTCTGATGGTTTCCTGGTGGCAGTCGGCCGACGCGAAATGCCGTCAAGATTTCTTGGCGGCGATTCTGATTGTACATCGATTGTCTCCTGACTGTACGTCAAAAAGCTTTGACGTGCAGACAAATGCACGGTCAAATGACGTAAAGTTCGTTCGGATACCACTATTTCGTCAAATCTATGAAAATGAAAAATAATCTATGCACGAGAAAACGATTTCGGGACGTGAGCCCATAAAACCGCTGATGTTAGAGATATGACATGCAACCGACCGACAACCCTGATCAGAAGCCCGCCGAAACGCCGGACACGCCACTTTCGCTTTGCCCATAGAGTGCTTCTCCGAGCTTCCATGAACGATCGCTCTCTGACTCGTTTTGTTTGCCCGCTTGCTCCAACCCGTCGATCCTGCCCGGGCTCTACAATGGCTTATGTTTTAGTAGAATTTCTACTCGACAAGACCCAGCCTGTCGTGAGTTCCAACGATGTAGGGGACTTTAGCGGTGTAGTTGAAGACGACAAGGTGTACCAGGTTCTATTGGGCCGGAGACGCGCGGAGAAAAGGGATATTTTACGACGCGAAAGTACTCTACATGGCAGGTGGGTAGAACTGAAGTACGGCGATTGATGTACGAGTGCTTTGCATAACATGCTGAAGGCGTAACTGCATATGCAGCCGAAGCATTCTTTAGAGCGATGCGCTCATTGTTAAAATCTCGCGCTGCAATACAAAAATGCTCCTGACTCGGTCCGAGAGGTTTGGGCTAGAAATTTTATACCTGTCTATCTGGCATGGGCTATTGGCCTTACCGCTGTGTCGCACCTCATTATTATTGTTTCATGAAGAGTGCAGACAAAAACCATCCGCGAGCGTAGTTCAGATATGTCTGCTGCTCTGCGTTCGTCCGTGGAAGCCGGGCGCTGTCTGTCGTAGCATGCATGCTTGCTCTCTAGCTTCAAACGGAGTCGCATAGGTTTTGTGAATTAAAGTGTATACGGTCGTCCCGAAAGGTTCAGACATCGAGGGCGTTTCTTGGAAACGTGCTTACGGTGCATGTGGTCCCGTTTGTAAACGAATGTCCCTTTTGCTCGAAAAACACAAATTTCAAAAGGAGGAAAAAAAAACAAAGGACGGGTACACACTTTTCCTGATTTTTGATGTCATGAATTACATTTATTTTAAGGATTTGTGAACCGTTTCACAGCCATGCAAGATGTCACACTCGGCTATGTAGAACCGTTTCGTAGCCATCCAAGATTGCCACCTCGGAATTTGAGCTTATATAAAAAGTAAATGCTACACGCGCTCCGGAGTGCACTGCGGATCGGAAATGGCTGCACGCATCTGCTAAACTCAGTATAAACGAGATGGTCAAATCGAGTTTTCTAAACGATGGCATAGCATAGGGGTTAAGGTATCCGCTTAGTACGCAAGCAGACGCGGGTCGATCCGCGGTGGACCTACTCTTTTTCTTTTCTTTTTTTTCTCGAACATTTTGTTTTGTCGAGGCATTTGGCGATATTTATGAGCGCGTATAGCCATTTCGTCCGAAATGCACTCCGGAGTGCGTATAGCTTTACTTCTATATAAATGCTGCCCTTGTTGATGAAATTCCTTGGCAGTGGCAGTCAGACGTCATCTAATGGACCATCAGGGCACGTTCCACCAGGGCTGCTGACTGGCAGTCAGTGTCCCAAATTACGTATCTTGATGGAATTTTCAATAGGATTTAATGAACCTAAATACTTATTGTGTTTTCGTATTTAGTTAAAAATGTTTCCAATTAAAACTTACCTAAAACAAATGTTGGTTTTAATAATAGCTATAACTTAAACCTGTTTTTTTCTTTTTTTTTTAGAATCAGATAGGTTTTCAAACCGTAAAGCGCGGTCCTAACAGACACGTATTTTTCTTACTTCCGCTGGAATATATATAGGTTCCCACTTCCGGTTCTGACGACACTGCTCCGTTTTTACGTTTACCGGTAGGCGTATCGAAAGTTCACATATTTAAACTTTTTAGCGTGCCCGTGCTGGGATGTAGGCGCCCCTATTGTGACGTAGGCTTCCGTTTGAGGGTGTGGTTAATCATGAGTACCCTTCCTCCCGCTCCATTGTAGGTGATCACTTGCTCTTCGAGTACTTGACTAAAAAAACACGATCAATGCGGTCTGCGACGCCGATGTCGTCGAGCGCAGGGTTGGCTCGGTGCTGCCTGTGCTTTTCCCAGTGATTTTTCAGGCTTTACATATCTCTCGTAATAAATTTGTTTTTGTGGGGCGGCACGAAAATGCTGTGCTTCCCACTATGAATGCTATACGCTGCGTGAGATGCTCGCGTGAAGCCATTACCCTGGCGCCTCATCAGACTCTGCCTGATCCTCTACTAGCCTTATTAAATTAAAGATGCCTACTGAAAGAATGCCTTCAAAGCAGTATTTATTCATCTGTGAAACGTGAGGTTCGTTCCGGAGGGAGGAGAGAGACCAGACTCAAAGAACACAAGCGTGACGTCACGTACGCATCCCACGCAATGCGATTGAAGACTGAACTTGTGGACCATGCGTGGACAATGGGGCATTGTTTTGACTTTGCGGCCGCGACGACTTTGGCGAGGAAGGATAGATAGGGGCCGCAGAAACTCCTAGAATCGTGGTTCGTCTGCAGGGACACATTCGTGTGTAACAAAAACCGCGGCCCTCTCCACGAAGCTTATACGGACATTCCTGATAAATAGCGTTGGCCTGAGGTTGAACCTTGCACTTGCTTTGTAGATGCTGATGATGCGTCCCTCATGGGAGGCGAAACCTGTCATGAAATTGTATTTTCTGTTGTGTCAAGTCAGTGCTCTCATTTTAATTATGACGTCTCCCGGCTTTTGGAGTATTTTTGCAAGCCTGGTAGTTTGCGTTCAGTCGCGTGGTAAATCAGGTAAGCTATGACTGCATCATCCTGCCGTTATGGCTCATGGAGGCTTCCTGGGAGAAAGTTGCATTTGTGTCCTGCTGTCCCCCTCGACGACACGACGCAGGAACTTTGTATCGTATCGTGCGAAGTAGCGCAGGTACTTCTGCCGCCTCGTGACGATGTCGTTCTGCTAGATCGGCACCGAGCTGCGTGTATGGAACCGTTGACATTGCCGATGTCACCATGTCGCGGGGCGCTATTTTTCAACAGTGGAGGTACTTGTAACGGCGGCATTACACCCATGGCCGAAGTACCTCCTCTAGCCTCCGTCGCGTTGCATACCCTCTCCCTCCTTCAGCCGTATTCTGAATACGCCCATGTTTTCAGGATAGCTGTCCGAAACAAAAGAGAGTTTTAGTAGATCGTTTTGGCTCTCCCGCTACGCTATACGCTAGAGCGACGACGCTACTGCGCCTGCGCGCTGCTAGCGGAAATATTGCGGAGCTGCGGAGGCTAGCGGAGGCGCGCTATCAGACCAAAATAGCGAGGCGCGTAGCGCGGCGCGCTAGCGTGGGTCTCGCGAGAACGAGACTTGGCGAGATAAGGGAGAGCCAGCGAGGGACTCAAGTCAAGATGGCCGCCACGCCGCGCCTGTCAGGTCTGTGCGCTTCGCGATCGTGGTTCTGAGGGGTGGATTATATCTTGCTGCTGCAAGAAGTAGCCGCGACAAAGCCGTTCCACGACTGCAACAGGTAGCGATTGATGGCGAACATGCTAAATACAGCCACGGAAAAAGAAAAAAACGAAGAAAAAAAAGCTTCGCAGTCCGTGGTGCTGTGACTGTGAGCGAAGGGTGCGGCCTCCTGCTCGGCCGCTTTGTCGTGAGGACAAAACCGACCAAGGAAGCGAGCGAGCAGGCGGATATGAGGGATTTCCGTGGCGTTTCATTTTCGGTGAACGACACAACAGAAGAGCTGCGGTTCTTGTCATCTATTTTTGAAGATTTTTCTCGGTGGCTTGGGCGCTTGGCTCATATCGGATTGGCTTGGACAACTTGGCCGTCAGTCGTATTCAATTACAAACATAATAGACATTTCCTTACAAAAGAAGCAACGATTAGCACGTTATTCAATAAAGAACAAAATATTCTATTAAGATAACGACGTTAATAAAACAATTGCGAAGAATCGCTTTACAAATCTGTTTTACGCAAGCCTTAGTGTCCGAAAGAGCCGCTAGTGGCGTTGCGTTAGCTCTCGGAACGCTGTAATTCATAGCGGGTGGCGAACGTTCTACTAAAACTTAAAATGGTGGTTCCGCTACGCTACATATAGCGGAGGCCGTAGCGGCTAGCGGATAGCGCAGCGGGAGTGACTGAACGATCTACTAAAACACTCTAAAATGTCAAAATCCGTTCCATATTCGTGCGGACGTAAGCGAAACGTGTATGTGTGAACCGCGTTCAAGCGCTTTTTAGAGCGTAGCTCTTAGGCGCCCGTTTCCGACTTGAGTGGCGTCGCCGTCGCTGTCGGCGTAACCGCGCGGTGCATGATGGGTAAATTTCCCCGCTAGATCTAGCGGAAAATTTTCCCCGCTAAATCTAGCGGGAAATTTTCCCCGCTAAATCTAGCGGAAAAGTTTCCCTGCTAAATTTAGCGGAAAATTCTCCCCGCTAAATTTAGCGGAAACGTTTTCCCGCTAAATTTAGCGGAATATTTTCCCCGCTAAATTTAGCAGAACATTTTTCCCCGCTAAATCTAGCGGAAAACTTTCCCCGCTAAATCTAGCGGAAAATTTTCCCCGCTAAATTTAGCGGAAATTTTTCCCCGCTCAAATTTAGCGGGGAAAATTCCCCCCTCCTCCAGGTCATGTGACCCCCAGGCCACGTGACCACCCAGGCCACGTGACCACCCAGGCCACGTGCCCCCCCCCGTGCCTTCCCCTCCTCCTCAGGAGCTGCGCTCTAACTCGGCGTTACAGAGAGTTGTAAACGGCTTTAATTTTTAGAGCGCAGCTCTTAGGCGCCCGTTTCCGGCTTGAGCGGCGTCGCCGTCGCCGTCGCCGTCGGTGTAATTGCGCGGTGCATCATGGGAAATATGCCATAATGCACCCCGCGGAAAGGAGGGAGGAGGAAGGGGAGGAGGAGGGAGGAGCAGAGGAGGAGGGGGAGGGAGGAGGCGGGAGGAGTAGGGGGAAGGAGGAGGAGGAGGGGAGGGAGAAGGAAGGGAAGGGGAAAGAGGAAGGGGAGGGAGGGGAAAGGGGATGAAGGAGGAGGAGTTTACCCTCCCCTCAGTACCCTTCCCTCCTTCTCCTCAAGAGCTGCGCTCTAGTTCGGCGTTGCAGGGAGTTGTAAACGGCTTTCATTTTTTTATTTACACATAATTAAAGCTCTAGGAGAGACCTGCCGTGAGAACGGGCTATGCGGCGCGCAAGTTAGCCTGCTTCGTGTGCAGAGGTTTGAGGTGACGTCAAAATGCAGAGCTCTGATTGGCTCTGATAGAAATATAGTGGGTAGACCTCAATCCTAGCTGCCATAAGGTGTACCGTACCTACTACACATCTACCAGAGCCAATCAAAGAGCTCGGCGTTCTGACATCATCACAACCCCTGCAAAAGAAGCTGAAGAACTTGTGTTCCGCATAGCTGTCGTTGAAAAAAAAAGAGTACTTTCTGATTCGAGCACGGGCACGAATCGTTCAATCGCCGGCTTTATTTTTGGTTAGTTCAGCTACAAGACAAGTAGACTACGTCGCTGAAACACACCAACATAATGTGGATTTACACGAAAATTCTGAACTCACCTTCAGGACCAAATATGGACGCAAGAGTCTTGGCTATATGCATAGCTAGGGTTCCGAAATTTGCTGCGCTAATATTTTACAAAAATATAGTGGTTTAGTAAGTGTATGTAGACGCCATTTTATGTTATTTCAAAGCAAAGAAGAATGCGACAGATGGCAGGTTAACAACAACGTAAGTTAATCGTTTTTGCTTTGTCCTATATTTCGCGATGGAGTGCTATCACA
Organism: Ixodes ricinus; assembly: GCA_037355805.1. Taxonomy (NCBI): domain Eukaryota; kingdom Metazoa; phylum Arthropoda; class Arachnida; order Ixodida; family Ixodidae; genus Ixodes; species Ixodes ricinus. The sequence goes on along the minus strand of JAZHYW010041074.1, from coordinate 21,387 downwards.
GCCCATTTCGCACTTATACTGATAAAGGTCGAATTGTAAACTGTTTCTCTTTTTTTTTTCGAATTAACTCTAAAGGTTGAAAGAAAGCAAGATGTATAAGTGAAAATAGATATTTTTTTATTAGAAATATATTAGGCATTTCGAGTTTTATTGAGACCCATCCTTGCTTTTCAACACACAGAGGGTGGTATCACAGTCTCCAAGAAATGTTAGTCTATACCGCAATTTTATAACGCGCCTATTTGTCTTAATGCTTCCCATACATATTTACCCGTATTAAAAAAAAAAAAAAAACGAGAGGAAGTGTGGAAACGCTCGTTTCTGGAACCGGCGTTTCTTCGGCAGTGAATTTAATGTCAAGCTAACTACGCCAACAGAATCACATGGAATCAGTTAGTTCGAAATATAATCTTAAGGCAAAGAGCCACGAAATAGGAGATTAAGGAGGCGTAGGTGACGTGTAAATGCACATGGTTCGAAGGCAACGAAAAGCCACGAAGTAGAACGGGCAGAACTGGGTTGTGCGACAGCAAGAGACTCGAACTTCGCATACCGATTCCGGTCAAGCGCTAGCTTTGACAGATATTTCTTGAAGAGGTGGTACACATGGCGATGTTTCAAACATCGAGGCACAAAATGCACAGCAAGTGTGTTCATATACCATTAACACAAATGAACGTACGGTACAATATTGGGTACCAATACCCTTTCCATGATTGTGCGGGGAAGAGGCGAAGCGTATTCTTATTTCGTCAACTTGCTCGAAAGAACATAAAAAATATTACACGTTACAGGTTAGAAACATATATGAAATATTTCTGCTTCACTTTTTTGAGCTCGGGACTCAAAGTTACAAGTTGAAACTGTATGTTTGTCCTCTTTCTTCCCGCTGTTTTCTACCTATGCGAGTAATTTTCTTCTAATATTGCTAAATCACTGTAATGTATAATGTTTGTTTTTCACGAGCCAAACACTACAGCTGCATTTTGCTGCTATTCATTCACTTTGAATAATGAACACGCTACCACTGAAAAAAGGCTACTTTGAATCATTAAAGTAAACCTAAAAAGTGCTAATGAACTAAGACACATGCTGACTTGATGGATTGTTCCTGATTTTGATAATATCTTTTGTTGTATTTACCCATTGAGATTGATAGGTTCTGGCGAGTTCACCTACAGGTCAAATAAAATATCACTCCCCTCCTTACCTTCGAGACCGCACATCGAATCTGCGGTGAAGAGAAGCGCGTTCCACGAAGAATGCCATTATATAAAAAAACGTGTACCCTTCTCCGCAATATTCCGCGTCAGGTTACACATTCAGTGTTGCAATGCATAGTTGCTCGGTAATAATCTAACGTTCAGTAATCTTTTTCTTGTCCAGGATTTTTCGGCAGGTATTTTAGGTGAAAACGGGTCGAAAGCTTCTTTTAGCCAAGATAGGGTATCTTGGCTAAACAAAAGATTACGTATTCGCTTTCAAAGAAAACGCGTTTTCTTTAAAGAAAGCACAGATGGTAGCGTATATGTGTTAAATCAATATTACGTTTTGGATGTGAAAACTTACGCTGGAAGACCAAACTGGTAATTCATACCCCGGAGGGATGCTGCAGAGCAGTACTAAAATGGAGGAGAAAAAAGAACTAGAAGTAATTACTGAAAAGTAACGAAAGGACGTGCATTTTCTTTTGTCAAGTACGCGAGTTGATCTTTTAAATTTCCGATGAACGGGGTTAAAAATAAGAGACAAAAATGACTTTCTTTTTGCAGAATGTAGATAAATACCTTTAGCTATATTGTGATATATTCAGCGCACAGGTTAAGGCAGTTATTTTGACGCGGCACAAGGTTTCGAATGCCTTTCCCAAAGAAGGTTCCCGCCGGGGTTCTCAGTCATTCCATCATTAGTCAACAATACCGTCACTCGCCACAGACGCGTAATACCTGTATGAAGCAAACTTTATAAAATTCACTGTCTTGATGTGAAGTGAAGAACGTCTTTAGCGACTGACGATCACTTTGAAGTCGTTATGGAATGAGTGACAACCCAGGTGGCAACCTCCATTGGGAAAAGCATCCATAAAGTAGCGTCACTTAATGACATCCTAAATCTGTGCTGTGATTATGTGGCGAGGTAGCTAAGGTATCTACATTTTGTGTATGTTAAAAGTGTATTTCTCTCCGTTTTTTTACTATTAAAAATATTATCTCTTGTACCACGTGCAACTTGTCAAGCTGTATTTTGTTATGGGCTAGAGTGACACGGCGAGGCAACGCGAAAGTGATGACCCGCCAGATGATATTGATGTGAAGCTATATCTCTATCGCTTTTCTCTGACCTCGCATTAGTCATATTTAGTGCACTTGTGCAAATTAACAAATTTTGAACTTAGCTAGGTTGAATAAATAAGCCGCTGTATACCTATAGCCGTCCTAGATGAGTCGTAAAACATCACGACTTGAAATGGATTAATAGATGATCTGAAAGAAAGAAGTTATAATTGGAATTACATAATATTTCGCATGATATAAATTTATTTAACTGCCTATATGCAATACATTTCGCAATATACGTCTTGTGGCTGCATTATGAGTGCTGTAGCAGGAAAACAAAATGAACTACGTAGTTTTTCTTTCGCTGCAGCTAAATGAAATTATATCCTTGCAATATATTTGCGGTATAGTATTTTTTATATTTTGGTGGTGCGGTATACGGCAATAGAAACAGCTTAAGAAGCTTAAGGAGCACGTTGGTATATGTATCCCGTAATTGAAAGCGTATATATGTTTGTCTGTCTTCATTGCTATTCATACCTTACTTTCATGAATTAGAGGGACAGTTTATTTTATACGAATTGAAAATATGGTAAGTTCAATTTGATACATTGTATATTTGTATTGTATACAAGAGGAGCAAAAAGAGATTGAACTCTGATGTTGGTTGGCATTGTGTGAGTGCTGTTAAACGAAATTATTTACGTTTGGATGTCACAATTTTTATATTAATGGCTAGTTTAGCTTTTTCAAGTAGGAAGGTAGATTAAAATAAACTAGACATCAGTTTGTTTCACTGGATTTCAATTTGAAAAGTACAAAAGGCTCAGAAGTATTACTCTTGTTAAAATACGACTTCCAGAGTTATTGGATAGTTTTGAATATAACTATTTTGAACCGAGCATTGAAAAGAGTTTATTTTTTTATTCATGTACAGTCAAGGATTCCTAAATAACAAAGCCAAAATCATAAATTCTCGGCGTCACCTACACGAGGCCAACGCGGGGCACAATTGAGACACGAATGCTGTGTCAGCGTTCGTGTCTCAATTACTTAAACTCGTGTTCTTACTGCTAAAAGACGAGCCTCAGTCGAAGGCTGACCTAGCACTCGCGCTCAATTCGTGCCCTTCGTTGGCCTTCTTTCGGTGATGGCGAAAATTTAGCACTACAGGAAGTCTTAGGTAGAGTCCTCAAATGTACTCACATCGAGCGAGAGTCATCTTATTGTAATACAAACGAGAGTTCTGGTTAGCAAACGATAGTTTGTTTACACACTTCGTTGCGAAGACAGCAAGTGCAGTCATGTGCAATACATTAGCACGCCACTAGTTCCTCAAAAATGGTTGCGAGGGAGATGTAGATGACGACTTTTTAAGTTTTGCACAATATTATATGGCAGAAATGGGACAAGGTGAGAACCTGTCTGTGTTTAGTGAGACAAACATGCCACGTTGCCGTCAGTCGCGATCATTAACATTATTACGAATGCTCGCTTCAATCGCAGCTTCAGAGAAACCACTTAAAAAGACAAATATTATTGCATATATAATTTAGTAAATAAACGAGTTAGATGAGTTCGAGACGCCGTCCTGTCTTTTTTCTGTCTCTTCTACGTTTTGTTGTTTCTTCTCTACCCCAGTCTTAGGTTGATCCAACAGGGTTAATATTCACCAGTTCGCCTGCATCCTTAAAAAAGTTTATCTATCGTAGACTTGGCCCCCTGTTCTTAAGGTCCAACGTTTTCACCACCGGCAAACAAGCTTATTTTTTAAGAATTCGCGGTTTCGGATAAAATGGGACGTCAACTGGCCGAGTTAGAAGCGGATGTGGCTTTCTTCGGCATCTGTCTTCACAAGAAATTCGTTGACCCGGAGCACTCTAAACATCCGTCGTCATCGGGAATTCCGGGGTACGCAAATAAAAAAATCAAGTCATACCGGAAAGGAGCAAGCAAGAGTAACCAGGGCATTCGCGGTGCGTGTGACAGACTGGACACTTCTCCTGGGAGATAGTTTCAAGCACTGCCGTAAGTACCACCAAAATAGCAGCACCAAAAGAACTCTGTTTGACTGACTATGGAATGTGAAGCGAAGGCATGTCTTGGACAGTATCAAAGATTTGAAGTTTCATGCTAATGGGCGTATGAAATCGTGGTTTCAAACTGATTTCTGTCTACAGCTGTTTGCGCACGTGTTTCAGTAAAAGTTTTGTTCTATTGTCTTTCTGAGTTTGTCCATGCAATACAGCTTCATTTCTGTTCTGTGGTTGAGTCATTTGGGCGTCAAGGGAAGAAGGCTGAGATGGTCTGAAAGGCTGAAGTGTCTGAAGAACAGAAGGAGTTTGAAGGCCTGAGAAGGTCGTATATCATATTTGAGTTGAATGGTTATTTTCACTAGGGTGATATTACTTATATTGCCCGTAGTCTTTATAAAGTATTCTTTAGGAAACGTATGTCATGTCACTCTTGAAGATTACAAGCCAATTTGGGCATAATTTATGTTATTGGAATATGTAAGCATAGCCGGCAACCCTCCGACTGAAAGAACTCGACAGCCCGGGTTCTAAAGATAAAGTATGAAGTACTCAAACACTTTTTTTGTCATTTCTGTAATATGTAGGTTGATTTAGTTATCGTCCATTTCCGAACAATAAAAATAAATTTTGACGGCGAATCTCAAGTTCTCGAAGCAGTGAACACGGCCAGGTTGAAAACAATACAAAAAACGTAGTTTAATATGAAGACTAGTTTATTCTGGAAGAGATTTTGACGACCATAAAAACACAGTAAAGCAATTAGCCCAAATAATTTGAAGTCTGTGAAAACCGCACTGCCTACAATGTATACTCGTGCTTTTCTTGAGCGTATTCTACATTTTCTTCAATTTCTAAAGAAACTACAAACATGCTGAGAAAAGAAATATTTTTCGGCTTTGACGAGTACCAAATCAGGTAAAAGTAATTAACCTAGGCCACCATTTTTGACGCTGACCTAATGCTACTATTTACAAAAAAGTTTCTAACTTTACAGTGACCCTTGATTCTACGGTAAATAGTTTATTCGCTCTCCGACATCTGACAAAACCTTCGAACCGTCAGTTAAAGAAATATACACTACACAAAAATACAGTAGCATGGATTATGTTTGGTATTTCATTAATTTAATTACCACGACTGGCGACATCTAGCACTTTCTACGAACCATTCGGCTCCCACTTAAAAAAAAAATAAACTTATGGTAACTGAAGAGATTGACTGAATAATTTCTCCGAAAGGAGCTGGCTCCAAGGCTACCTTTTCTGATCAATATATCAATACATTGAAGCATCGAGAAATCCTCACGTCATTTGTGTATTGTTTAGTTATTTACCAAAGAACATCACCGCAATAATTATAATTAAGAATGTAGTTCTGTATAACCCGAGAAGCTTGCGAATTTTCCCCAGGGCATGCAGTAAACCCAGCAAAGAAATAAAAAGGGACATAAGGATGGCTGTGGAAAACTGCGCCATTGCTGTTGTGGCTCGTTTAAATTAATTTTAAGTCCTCTTTCAAATTCTTGTACTGAATCATAAACCTAAAGTATCCTAACCTAACCTAATATAGCCTAACCTACCCTTCCCCAATGCAACTTAATCTGGCATAACCTAACACACCCTAACCTGGCAAATGATGGCATAAATGTCTAAACATAATTATTCGTGCAAATAAAATGTTTTATATATATATATGTCTTAAATAATTGCTATAGTCTAGAATAAATATATTAGTAATACAACAATAAAAGTACTATTATAGTAGATTATTTAAGAGTTGGTGCGTCCTGTAAACACCAATTATTTTAATATTTTGTACACAATCATATTTACACCATTTACCTCCCAGTGCTGACATCTCCATTAAGTTTCCGTATCTCTCGAAAAAAATTATTTCGCTCCACGTCTTGATATATCTCAATAAATGTTGTCCAAGGATGAAACCTCCCCAGCTGTAAAAGAGACACACATATAAAAGCAATAACACTAGGCAGAAATATTGTTATAATTTCTTGTGTTAAAAGTCAGAAACTTCCATACTCCAAGTGCAAAGGAGAAACTCCTTGGACTTGGAGTATATAGAATTCGGGCAAAACGACCAGAAAAGAGGTCTACAAAAGAGGTGAAAACCGGAGACGGCGTAACTTTCAACTTAATTTTTCATTGACGATTATTGCTTGCGTAAAAATAAACAAGTGCTTGCAGAACTGACTGAAGAAATAATATAACGTCCTACGATAATGGTTATTGGCTCATGCATTGATTAGGTAGTTGAACTAGTTGTTCAGCAAATGAAAGTGATGGAGCGCTACCGCAGGCATTTCTACAATAAGAATTGATAAATTACGCTTCTTGCATTTTACGTGCTGTTTTTTTGTTTCGAAGCGGCCCATTATATTCTGTTTATTTTAAAATATCGTGATGTATTCACAACAATCACCGTGAACTGCAACATGACCAAAGAGGCTGCCTAGCCACCAAGGCATGTTCTCTGACTGTCATTTATATGCATATGGAAATACAAGTATGGATATGCTTTATATTAAACGAGGAGTCTAGGAGGCAAGGATAAAAGAAGACAATGTTGTCCTTTGACGGCCCCCCAACACTCGTTTTCGTATCACTCAGCAGCAATAGACAGATAAAAATACTCACTAGTATAATATAACCACACATTACGAAAATACGAATTTTTTTTATAAACCAGTGAAGTGTGAATATGAACTGCTGATCATGAGAACTTTAAAACATATGATTGAATGTTTGTTTTTATGTTTACCTGAATGGTGGTTTTTGTGCCATTTCAATTATGCCAGGGTGTAGGTTTAGTATGTGGGGAATGAGGCATTCAAGTTGTTGGAAAGCCAAATTTGTGCGAAATTGTTTTTTTACATATACTATTTTTAAATTGCATTTTTCAAAAGGTTTTGTAACATGTTTAAAATCATAGATTGGTCTTGTCTGATTTTATTGAAAGTAATGATTGATATTTAGGATAATGATTTGCTCTATAGTTAATATCTTGCATTTTTTAACTAAAGGCCTTGTGTACTCATATTTCTATATCTCCAAGGAATTGAACTGCTTTTTCGCAGGATGAATAACGTTTTTGTATTAAATTATGTACGAAGCTCTCCATACCATTGTGCGATGCTGAAGATAACATTAAATAAGTGAATAATATATTTGTCACTTGAACCACCCTGGTAATACTTTCCTGTGATTATTTAGTAAGCCTGTTGCTGTAGATATGTAGGATTTTAATTGATCAATATGGAGATTCCAACTAAGACGTTCTTCAAATAATACTCCAGAAAGCACTTCTTTACGCGCTAAAATTTGTATCATGGAAAAGTAATATTTATGCCATTTAGGACAGGTTTATTGTTTTATCTAAAGATTTAAGGTTTGTTTTACTATCATTGAAGTTAATTCGATCCCCTTTTAACGCAGATAAATCATTAAGCCAATTGTACGTAACTTGTTTGAGATATAAGTACCTGCATGAAAAGAGACGTTTGTATTGTCAAGATATAGCAGAATGTCATATAATTCAGGTATAGTAACAGTTTACTCATGTATTACATAAATAACCAAGGCCCAAAGATAGAATCTTGCAAACACCGTATTTTTATAGCTAGGTCAATGATTTAAAGCTATGTAATATTATAGACTGGAAGCGCGATGTCATATTGCTGCGTTTTATTTCTGGCGTGTTTCCTCTGATTCTAAACCATTCCAACTTTTAGCAAGATTCTGTACGGGAATAGGAAAATACGTTATGAAAATGCAGAAAAATATCAATTGTGCAATCACGCTTTTTATATTTCAAATTATCTTATTTGTATTGTGTAACAAGGCAGACTCGATAGATTTATCCTCCTGAAAACCGAACTGCTGCTCAGTTCTAACTTTATGGCTTGTAAAATGATGGGACAATTTTCAACTTATTATTTTTGTTCGGACAATTAAAAAAAAACGAGCAATAAAGATAGTGGTTTATAGTTGCTTAGGTGTTCTAATCTACAAGTTGTGTGTATAACACAGATTCACAAATTTGATTTAATTTAGGAAATTCCAGAAAGAAATGGTTTGACCAACGTACACCTTTCCGTACGATTAGGGGACTTCATATGTGAAACTTGTCGCACATTCGTGGAACTTGTCGGAGTGCCTTTTGTTTAGACAGTTCTCGTGACTAAGACGATTCCTCTGCACGTCTGTTTATTTTCTTGCACAACAGTGATACTTTATTTGGCTCTAAGAAAACTTCCGAGATATAGAACCGGTTAGCCACCTCGCGCGAATGTAAGTTAGGGCAAGAGCTTTGCCCTCCCTCCTGTTATTTCTGTCTTACTCTCCTCCGCTGCCTTTTCTCGTATTTTTGCTAAGCTTTCCAAAACGCTAAAAGTAAAGCTATTATTTATTTGGTGATGGAATATTCTTTCAAGAAAAACCATTGGGCACAAAAAAGCAATGCCTCTTTTTACAAGTTTTCAGTGATCCGAATTGGTTTGTACCCATATACCGATCATGGCATTTGTTTAATATGTAGCCCCAATCCCCGTGAACTGCCACCCGCCCAAGTCTGTTGTTTCATCGTTGAAGCGTAGATCGAAAGGGCAGCCGACAGAACAATTTTATTAACCCCAAGGTCACCTGTCCATTACCCCAGCAACAGGCTGAGGCCAGTGGCGACCAATCTATTATCAGAATACTCTAAAAACCTATGGCTTCTTCCCTTGCGATGCGATTTTTGTGATTATTGGTCCTTTACAGACATGTTAAAAAATAGCAATGTTAAACACAAATGCGCGGAAAGCGGCTTCCACTCGCGAAATCATATATATTCCGCGTGTCTGCATATACAGGTCTTCCTCGAATGAAAAGACGGTTTAGTTAAGGTAGCGGCTCAGCATTTTAAGAAAACAATTCACCGAAATTGCAACAATTGCCGACGGGCTTCTCCGTTATTCTGAATGCATTGTTTCACAGCGGTAATACAATTGCTCATGCGGAACCGAATAAAACCAGTTACTCACGATAGTAGAGAACCCAGCAGTATTCTGCAAGATTCAGCCCTGTAGAAACTTGAGGACCTCCTCAGAGTTCCTTACCAGAAAGGGATTTCCAGCTCAAACGCGGACAAGTGTTTGCATAAAACGCCACCCACTTCCGCCTGCCATCAATCCCTCTCTGTAACCATGGCCCTAAAACGGCATCCGTTCTTCGGTGTTTGGGGTGTGAAAAGAGCGGGTAGGTTGAATTTCTTTGAAGTTTTCACCTTCTTTTCAAAGACTGAACGTTTTTACCTGTTGCATAGAACTAGTGGCGAATCGCAAGCATCATATTACCGCAACATTTAGCCAATAGCTTGCATGATTAGCCGATATTAATATCGAACAACGGATCAAAAACAAGAAGCGTGAACATAATAAGCGACATCCTACATTTATCAAGTGACAAAACCAATAGTTGGGGTTTATTTTCTCAGTCAGCGTTTAAACTGTACTACACGTTATTCAGCGTTTTAAGAGTTTACAGGGATATACTCACGTCTCGGTAAAGGTGTTCGATGTAATCTTCGTCAAGCGTCTCGTTCCAAAATCCAACGTAGTACTTTAGACGTGCGAACTATGATCACGAAAGAAGATTACGCATTTGTTGAGAGCCTATTTAACGTTGGTTTGTTCTTAAAACGTTTTAGGTTTTCATGTTTTTTGGCATTTTGATTTGAGTTATTTACCTTTCTAAATATTGCGTGTTTTGTGTCATTGTCCATCCAAGCAAACAATCGTATCATCTTTTCAAATATATAATTCACTACTTTTATTATGTCCGTCACCTGTAAATATATATATATATATATATATTACTTATTCATACTTTAAGTAGACTACTGCTTTTGATCCTTAATTTCTTTGGGGAACGTCTTTGAAATATTTATTTCTTGTTTATAATTTTAGACAAAATTTGGTAAATATCTGGGTTACTTCTGCGCTATATACCTTGAAATATAAACCGCATGAAAGCGATTTTGCGAGCGATAAGACAAGTGATGGCGACCTGCTTCGCTGTCGCTCGGTCAGTCGCGCGACGAGGCAAACCGCATAAAAGCGGCGGAGCAAGCGACCAATGCGATGAGCGACGTTTTCTAGAAATCCAAAAACCGAGCGACGCGACGAGCGACAGTGAGAAATCTCCGTCGCTTGTCGTTGACCCTCGTTTAGACGTAGTGGCTTTTCTCGTCGCTCGCTCAATCACTTACATGCGGTTCAGCCTTACTAAAACGAATGCGCATAGAAGTTCTTATTAGTACTTCCAAACTAACAAATCTTACGAGACTTTCTCAATTTGTTATAAATACTGCCTTGAAAATATGGTGCTCAGACTTAACCCTTCTTGGCATTCACTGGGATATCGAGAAAAATATTTTCACTAATAATCGAGTTACAATACGTAAGTGATGAAATGCAGTAGTTTGGTTATAAGCCCAGTTCATCATTAAGTATTTTGTTTTTGCATAACTTTTCACCTCTATAAAGCAGTGTGATTTAAAATTTTGTTTTAAAGGCGCAATTGAAGAGAAATATGAATACTAAGGGCTCTTTTGAATGGCGCTCTACTCAATGGGGAAAAGAAGCTTTTAGTGACGTTATGCTGACGGCGTTGGTACTGTGACACCATTGGTGGCCAGTGGCACGGCTGGCTAAAAAGAAAACATGATTGCTTTTTGTGCTCTGTAGCGCGTAGTTCTAGCTTTAAGCTTTGCCGAAATCACCTGTAAACACGCTGATTGTTGGCATTATAATAACTAAATAGAGATTTACGGCTCCCTTTACAATTACGAACATCCCTCGTAATGTGTGCATGCCCATGTCGTCTTGTTTCTCCATAGGTCTATTCTAATATCATCCCCAATCAGGAAAAATGGTGATGAAGATTTTTGGTTTATTTCACCTCTTATATTAAAAAACAACTTCAGCTAGAATATTATTTTTTTGAGTTACCAGTTTGTGTTCACCAATTCCCTCGTAGGTAATTCAAGTTAAAAATAAAAACGCCTTGCAGGATCGCTTTAATGCTGAATCACGTGTAAAATAAATTAACTTCCTGGTGGGGAGATAGAATCAAGTAAAAATATTAAAGCAAACACTTACCTAAATAAAATGAAAAATAAATTAAACGAGATGCAGAAGACAGAATTTACCAAATGGAAAGTAAGGGCCGATTTCTTAAAAGTAAAGTTTATCTTTCGTCGTTCAAAATAATTCATTTTGCATAATATTGGTATTGGCTCAAGTGAATTATAGATGTCTACACATTGTAGCAGTACTACATTTCGTTCAAAGCTATATATTGGTTCATTTTGACATCTCAGCTTTCATTGCTGTGTTGTATTATTAAAGAGGCACGTGAACGTAAATGATTTTCTCGCTAAATAATGGGTGCTTAGAAACCACTTTTTAAAGCTTAGCTCTCTCTCATCTGCTTACCTCTTCCTTCGCACTCTGGTTAAAGTATGATAGAAGGTAGACGTGTTCCACAGCAGGTCGCAGAATTCCCATGTCCCCAGCCAAAAAATCAAGGCAGAGCTCGGGCCTTGGAGTGTAGATGACCTCAGTGTCCGAATCGCTTTTAAATATGTCCACGAACGCTTTGTGTAGTTCCCCGCCGGAGAATTGTGCTAACTGGCATATCATTTGCCAGCCGATATAATTCTCCAGCAGACGCCTGTAAAACGTATTCAAATATGTTATTTGGCCGAAGGCTCAGAAAAAGTAAGACTATATATTCAATAAAATATTAAATTAGCTTAAACATAGTTCATTGAAATTAAATGAATTGCTAATATTTGTCTTCCCTGTTGGGTCGTGCCACTGACGTCCTATATATTCAATAATTTTATCAACATGCGACATGACGTCACGCCATTAGTTAGTGCACAGAATGTTTTGTTGAGAACGGAAAAAGTATCCCAAATTCTAGAGCTTATCGCCAAGGTCTTGAAATGGTATATATATATATAATAGTGTGTTCCATTTTAATTCAAATATATTTATTACAAAACATTCGTAAAAATTCACTAATACGGTTTGTGCAGGTACGTTATACGGCCAGGGGGACATCATGTGGGTGGCTAATCTTTGCAATAAGTCGGATAATTAGCTAAGCTCCCTTAATTAACTATTGAAGTAGTAAAACATTCATATGGTTTCAATTAAAAACATGCTGAGCTTAATCGAAAACCACTATATCAGTCAATTTTTGAACGACTTGAAACTCGTGGGAAATTCGGGAGTGCACCAAAGTTACCCCTCGTGCAGCAGGCGCAAAGCTAGCAGCGGCGAAACGCGGATGATTAGATTATCATCGCGTTCCGCCACTGCTAGCTTTGCGCCTGCTTCACGTGTGGTAACTTTGGTGCGTCCCCTAGTTTTTTCGTGAGCTTCAAGTCGTTTGAAAATCGTCTGATATAGTAGTTTTCGATTATGCTCAGCATGTTTCTAATTAAACCATATGATTATTTTAATTAATTAAAAAGGTAATTAAGGGTGTTTAGTTAATTGTCCGACTTATCACACACACACATACATATATATATATATATATATATATATATATATATATATATATATAAGATACTTAACAATCTAATTATCCCGGACTTTAATAATTTTCCTAAATAGGCCCTGGCCCAGAACCAAAACGACACAAGCTTCTTTTTGTTGCGACGTGTAGTTTTCGCAATATCGAATTTGTCCACCTTTCGTGAAGCACCCTGTATATATATATATATATATATATATATATAAAACATAGGCAGATGAAGGAACCTTACTTATTCGAATGATTCAAAGAATCAAAGTTTTACGAACCCGTAATATATACAGGATGTTTCACGAAGGGTGGACAAATTCTATATTGCAAAAACTACGCGTCGCAACAAAAAAAAAGCTTGTGTCGTTTTGGTCTCTGGGCCAAAGGCCTATTTAGGAAAATTATTAAGGTCCGACATAATAAGATTGTTAATTATTTTTGAGTAATTACCTTTTTAATATTGTGTTTAGAGTATGGTTTAAATTACAAAATTGCTGAGTGACCCTATACACCTTTCCAAGAAACACTCAACCCAGGGGCAGCAAACCGTTTTCGAGCCTACTGGGTTTGAGGCTAGACTCTCACCGGCGTCCCTGCTAACCCTAACCGAGTGGACTGTGATTTCGATAGGCGCACCCTGCGTAGGCGCAGTTTCAAACACTGCTGGCGGATAAATTCTCGTCCTTTCCCGCTGTATTTTGTGTTTCATGGAGCATGTATTTTCCCGAGGTCATTGAGAAAGCATTGTACCATATTTGAAAGAAGCAACAAAAAAAAAAAAAACCTACAAACTATTTTTGTTGGGTACGCGCGCGACAGAACGAATGCGACTTGAATGTATAGTTCTAGTTTTTGTGTGTTTTCTTACGATAAGTTTTGACGGCTCCGCGCGATTCGCTGCATGACAAACGACAAAGCGCTTAGCTGTCAAAAATAAATTACAACAGAAGAGAGCCGAAAGGCATGCATTTTTCGCGCTCACAAATAACGTGTTTACCGATGGACAGGACACGGACATACAATTTAGAAAGTGTTTACATTTGAACAATATATTGTACGTACCACACGATGCAGCGTTATTCAAAAAGAATTTATTTGAGAAAGATCTCAAATAACAAAGTCACAGTCGACCACAGTCACATCTTGACGATCGGACGGAATCCAAGATGACTTCGTTTTGGGGCACGTTTCATGGAGAGCTTCCTTTTCAGAACAGCACCAAGTCAAAGGGAACGAACGCGATTGACCCGTTTCCCACCCCAACCTGGTCAACTATTCTTGGAGATGACTAAGGATTCTGCGCGGATTATCTCTGGGAGGGGGGAGAACAATGTTCGCAAAATCGCGTCGAGGGTCGTTCGACGTCTTTCACCTTTCGTTTCCCGTGAATATCAAGCAGAAAAGCTTGACATGGCCGGCGCTTACCAGCCTTATTTCTCACAATGGAAGATAACACAAAAGGGTACGCAGCACGCATAAAAAAATAAGTGGAAACTTTCAAAGGGGGCGAGAAAACGTCGAATGCAAAACCGCAAAAACATAGGAGGAGAACCGCGCTGAGCGGGTCTTCACAGTCCAAGTGAGTGGCAGAAAATTGCTAGCTGATAGAGGGCGTGAGAGTCGCACCAGTCGCATCTGCATCAGCAAGATGGCAACGGCCTAGGAGCGTTTTTGGAAAGGTGTAGAGTGACACGATATTACGATGCCATCTCCCGACGAGCCGAGCCTCTCGGCGAAACTGCTATACAATAAACTTCCTAGCATAGCAACTCTGAAAATACATATATATATATATATATATATATATATATATATATATATATATATATATATATATATATAGTAGTATTTTTAAGTATTTTTTAAGCTTAACAGAATTTTTAAATACAAACCATGAAAGGTAGGTTAATGCGGTCTGCGCAGGTGAGTTATAAGGCCAGGGGACATAGTATAGTGGACTAATCATAACGATCAGTCGGCTATTTACTTAAAATTCGTTTATTAACTTTTTTAATTAATGAATATAGACATATAGTTCCAATTAGAAACTTGCTCAAGCGTCATTGAAAACCACTAAATCAGTAACTTTCAGAAAGACTTTCTGAACTCATGTTCTGATTTTATCGAAAGCATACGTACTCATTTAAGGCAGACAAATATTCCATAAGGCCATAGACTGTTTCCAGATCTTTTACTTGTATGGTGTACTGTTCGCTCAACTTCAAAACACGAAGAGGGATATCTCTTTGCATAATTTCTAAAAATGGAATCTGAAAAATGTATATTGGTATATCAGGTTAGGAATCAGAAATGATATAAACTAGCTAGAAGAGAAAAAATGGCATTGACCTTTATCTCCAAAGTTCTATAATGCATAACATGCAGTATCTAAGTAGCGTTCCCTTTGATTTGTTTAGAGGACAATACACAGTCTAATTTAGGATAGGTCACGTGGCATCAATATATATAACACCATAAATCACGTGACACTAATTTTCACGTTAAATTTAGCGGTGAAACTACATTGGTGTATAGGTCATGTGACGTCAGGTCACCTGACATCAATTTTCCCCACTAAATATAGAGGGAATATTCAATTCGTGTACAGGTCTCGTGAGGAAGTCCCGTGACATCAATTTTCACGCTAAATTTAGCGGAAAAACTGAAGTGATGAATAGGTCTCAAAAGGTCAGGTCTTGTGACATCTAATTTCCCATTGTATTTAGCGGGGAAACTGAACTGGTGTTCAGGTCTCATGACATCAATTTGCCCGCTAAATTGAGCGGGAAATGCACGGGTGGACAAACATTTGGGATTAGGGGCTTAGTTAAAAATCTCTAATGCTTTAATACGCGTACATAGATTCGGCAGTCTTGGAGCACACGACAATTAAGAAAAAAAAACATTTGGATCAAGAAGGAAACTGCTCTTCATTAGGACAAGAACGCACGCCAGACACATATCTAAATAATGATATATAACTACTATTCATCATTACTTAAAATGGTCCTCTATTTCGCTTATTCTAGCTTTCCTTTTCTACAGTAACATATTTATCAGCGTGATATGTGTTATTCAGTATATCCACTTTTGGATTTCACGACCCCAGAGTTACTCGATATTAAAATTTGGACATGAACAACGAGTAATCCGCGGAGCACGCAGCGCGGACGTGATTCAGATTTTCTTTACCTTCATTGATCGCCAATACTTCGCTTTACTTAACACATTACACATAGTTCGCTGAAGCGGTGTTTGTTTGACTGTTTATCTGACCGCCATAAATTAAAACCGCCAGGCTCCTTTCTTTATTTCCTTGCAGAGTGCATATGGAACCGCAGCTCAAGTGTAACCAATAGCATTAGCGTTTCTATTTGAATACAAATCAAAAGTACAATACATTTATCCCTATTAGAAAAACATGAAAAATATAAATAAGAATTTGTTTAAGCATCTCAGAATAAGGCTTTGTTGGCATTTCTTTAACCTCAAACTAGTGAATATAGAATACAACTTCTAACTCGCGCTTTGGTCTACAATGTATATGGTGCAATATGTTAAAGCACTATGCCATTAAGAGCCAGAAAATTAACAATCATACCAATTCATGTAAGCAGAAAGAAACGTGTAAACTATTTTCTTTTTTTACGAAAGTAATATCTGCAGGCTCACGGATAATAAATCATAAAGTCGATAGCTTGTCTGTTCATCTGCTTGATGGCTTCAAGTCCTTTGCACAGTTGCTTGTTTTTGTGTATTTTTATTTTTTATTCGATAGAATTGGATTAAAAATGTCATAATTTGAAGAGGAGTGAAGATGACTGTTGTGTCCGGCAGACGCAATCTACCGCGGGTATCATTTGATAAAGGGTAAGCTAAAACAATAGACAAAATATTCATTTCCATTAAACGCGGTATCGAAAAAGGTCAAGGTAAACGAACTTGCACACGCACATTTTGAAAGGACTCTTCGAGATCTTTAATTTCGATGTCGATCAGGCTCTCATTGCCCTTTGGTTTTGCTATCTGTAACAGAAGTCATCAAATATATGCGACGTTGAGATATATAAGTGGCTGTTCAAAAGGAGCCTTACGTTTGCTACTTTTATTTCCACGGTCAAAATTTCAGCAGCAATATCAAAGACTTCACGGCAGACAAGTGTGGGTGGAGTGTCGATATACAAAGCAACAAGTAATGTGCATAGGGAATCAAGCTGGTGAACTCCATAGTTTCGAAATCTGAGACCATTTCTGCAATCCGTATGAAGCTGTAGCTTTTGTGCTCGAGCTGTAATAAACAGAGGATCATGTAGTCAGCTGAGTATTGTGCTTAATTTTTTAATTTAATACATTCATTTGGAGCTAAGACATACACTACCAGTTTCCAAATTACGCACTCATGATAGAGGCCGCTTTCTACAATGCTTACACATCACAGTCTCTAATGCAACAACAATATGCTTGCCCCTCTGATTCGCCTGTCGTTCGTTTCTACTCTCAAACGTGGAGTATAGTCAGTAGTGCTTACGACACTTGCCAGCAGAACCACATTGTATCACATCACATTCACTTACTCGGAGACGATAGCCAGAACGACTAGCTGGTTCCTTCACCACAGCATACTGTAGTACGGGTTTAAGCCCTGCTTGTATTAGCAATTTTCCAAGGGTGCTCTTATTTTTGTGGACCTCGGTGTTCTTTCGCGGCCAGTGGTCGATTCCATGTTTAGAAAGCGTACTTCTTACAGCGTCTTTCCACGTATCAGTTGTCGTATCTGGAAGGATCATTAGAGCTATCTTGTGTTGCAAACTTGCTTAACAGAGACAAGTAGATACTGGCAAAACCTTTTAACAATTCTGGAAACTTCCTTGTGCCAATCTTATATCCAGAAATGGCTGTGAATACTATGTTAACCTTGCTTCTTGCTAAAGCCGGTAAAGTAAAATTTTCATAATTCAAATGGTTTCAGCCTTTGTTGCATAGTCAAGGGGTCGGCAAGGTTTTATGGCTGCGGGCCGAGTCGCCATGATGCCGACACCCCACGGCAATGTGGAGAAGGTGGTGGGGGAGTTTAGGGGAGGAAGGGGCGGCAAAGAAAAGGCAAAAGGAATTGAAGACCTTCCCTTCCCAAGTATGGGGATGCCGGACAACGCCAAATGGAAACGATCCTTGTTTCTGTCTAATTCCATTTTAAGTCAAAAATGCCATATTGTCCTTAGGTAAGTGTGAGGAAGCGGCAAGGTAGGGGCAGGGGTACTTCTTGGTGTCGCGCGGGGGCCGCATAAAACTCTCGCAGGCCGCGGGTTGTCGACCGTTGGCCTAGACATTCTTAATTTTGCTTTCTAAATTTTGGAAACGTTTAGAAGCAATGAATGTTCGATATTGCTGCGCAACTCGTCGCACGCAGAAATTTGTCAGCGTTCGTTGCCATAAAGCAGTCTTTCTTGTATTAAAAATAAAATGTCATATAAAGTCTTCATACGAAACATCTTAATGGCTCATCATCGTATACACAGCAAGTAAAAAACCCATTTTCTGTGAAGTACTTTGCACTTTAAAGATACGCTACCTGCGCTTCTGAGGCAAAGAAGGCGAACAATTAAGGTTATTAAAACTAAGATTAATCGCTTTAAATATATTAATAAATACATTTTTGGCATATGGCAAGGTAACTTTATTTTAGACAAAATTTTGCACATAATAGAAACCCCTCCAAAAAACAAAATCAAACAACTTGTTGTCGTGAAATATTTCTGCTAGCCAGGGGCCGAATGTGTCTTGCCTTTTTAGATTCTTATGCTTTAAAAGCATATTTAAGGTAGAATTGTTTTTACTATTAGTTAATATATTTGCCTCACGCATTTACTTTGTTTTGCGAACGTTTGCCGATATATGGAAGACCTTTTCAAGCTGATCAAAAATTGGTTGACCTTCACCTTGAGCAAATTGTTCATGCTATACGGTAGTAAATCGGGAATCGTGATTATTTGGTTTATTGCGAACGCAGATTAAGCAAGATTCAAATATTTTTTAAGGAAAATGAAAACCTATTGAAATAAAGCCCACTCAGATGCTTTGCTATCTAGAAACAAACATTGTAAGGGTTAGCGAGCTCCTTGTTGAGGACTTAAGATATTATGCGACAGACTCCATGCTATGTTAAAAAGTTCTGCTTAATCTCAGTGCCGTCTGGCTCGCGCCAGGTAGTAACGTTACCTCAAACGTTGTGGTTGTCTTCTTTGCCAACGTTGGGCCAATGAACAGCCACAAGAAGTACATAAGCAAAAGGTGCTCCATGGTATGCAACACGAATATAGGTCGGAAACACACAAACCCAGCACACGACAACAACAAACAAAAAATACAGTCCAACAGTCGGTATCCAATTATCAAGACATGAAAGCAGCAATGCGTCAAAATAGAGAGTGGACAAACGAGGTAGAGGGGCTTAGAGTGATAAACCGGAAGTTCGGAAGTGGCACCCCCCCGGTTGCCGCCATGTTGTACGCAAAAGTGACCCCTCGTCACGTCACCTGACAAGAGCAGTGACGTCATTCGTAAGATGGCAGCGCCCAGAGCTGGCGGAGGCGAGTTTGTTCGGTGCGCGGTAGCCGTGATGTGCAGCTGCTTTCCGACGACTTCGGGCTTTTTCGTGCTCGCTGACGCAGGTATAATGTGAAAACATGAAGGAATGAGACTTTATACCCTTTTTGCGCAAGATCGCTCTTGATCATCTGGATATTAACGCCTGTGAGACAGCATCAGCCGTATCGCCGTACCGGTGCTCGGATTCCCGGATGTGTTCGAGGATCGATAGAACTTCAAGTGCTTTCAGCATGAAATTTTCGCATTCTCTTAGCTTTGTTTGAACGTTGGAATGTCTGAGAATCGACGCGAAATGTATGCGTCGGACGTAGGGCTTAGGGAATTCGTTTCAGCCCTAGGTAATTGCATAATCGCAGCCAACTTCTAGCGAGGAAGCTCCTGCGATCTTCGTTTGAACGTCTGAGAATCGAAGCGAAAGGTATACGTCGCGTTAGGGCCTAGGGGAAGTTGTTTCAGCCCTGCGTCACAGAATAACCATAGAAAATTTTGGCGTGGAAGCTCCTGCGATCTCAAACCTTTTGTGCTAATCGACGACTTTACATTCAATCGCTTTTCTTCCTTTTTTTGTGAGTGCGAAGTGCACACTTATTTTCAGCTGCGAGGATGACGTTTTATTGAGTGTGGGGATGAATAAATCGTTGCAGGCACCTGCTTCAAAGCTATTCGACTTGCTATAAGAACAACCGTTTTGGTGTACGCATAGATTAACTGCACATTTTTTTCTTTCGTAGGATTTATTGCAGCAATACTTTTTTCATCAAGAGTGCATTGTATTAGTCGGTCAATTATTTACTTGTTCTAATTACCTGGACAAGATTATTCATATTTGTGTTCATCCCTTGACCGAAGAGCAGTCTTGTTGAAAAATGTTGACTACCATTCCGTTCGGTCTCTTCAATAGACTTTTTTCGAAAGTGTGGGCTGCCTACACTTCGTGTCACCGTAACTTGGAAAAGGGCGACCGCCACAGCCCCCTCGAGCCAATCAGAGACGGAGTGAAGGTGTGTGACAAATCTGTGCAGACGAGCACTCTAATGATATGTTGTCATGTGCCTCTCTCCAACGTGCATATTGACTCACCGAGACTGTAGCCTTTGCCGTTTCCCAAATTGTGATGGAACGAATTACAGTAGCGACTACTCTAATTGCCCAAGGCCTTCATACTTTGGGCATTTGTTCAACAAGAGTGTTATGTCCGCCATCACTGTGAACTCG
This sequence comes from Ixodes ricinus, assembly GCA_037355805.1. NCBI lineage: Eukaryota > Metazoa > Arthropoda > Arachnida > Ixodida > Ixodidae > Ixodes > Ixodes ricinus. Next base: position 654 of record JAZHYW010041074.1, on the reverse strand, counting down.
GCTGAGCGCCTATTGGACTCGAATGCTGCATTACCGTTCGACGTGAACTGGGGCCCATTCGTGTGCTTTACGCCGAAAAAAAATGGCGACAGTCGTGTTGCTTGATGGGGTTTTGCAAAGGGTCTATTTTGTCATACGTATAGGAAGTGTCCTGCTATAAAGCAATGCATCAACACATACTATTAAACTAGATGCTCAGAGGTGTGTTTGTTTTTGCAATTAACAAGTTACAGCAGTGTGCTTTATTGTTATCATGTGTGTAGTTTTAAGTATCCTCTCTGGAATGCCTACAAAGGCCTCTGGAGGGAATAAATTAATAAATAACATTTTCACATCACTGGAGTTGGTTTTCGGATGTGCCACATGTTCAGGAGACGTGGAACGAGTGCAGCCCAATGCAACCAGTCTGCCAGTCTGGTATGTCCCATTAATTAATATTGAGGGGTCAGAGATGCGAGTGTCCTCAAAAGGTCCAGCACGCACGGTAAACACAATTCTTTATGTATAGACTGTGAAGGCGTAAAGGCGAGCGGAAATATGTTTGTTTGGTTAGTGTATCAAATATGTTTATTTCCACTTGATTACATAATTATTGGTTCTTTGCAAATGATTCCATAACGAGTTCTTTCTGCAAAAGTCTTGTGTCAGGTGTTC
>JAZHYW010041073.1:0-41808 GCA_037355805.1 Ixodes ricinus | reverse complement strand
TACTTACGCAGTCGTGCATTATAGTTCAATCACACCGACATGGCCCAGCGCACAAAGAGTGTCTGAAGTCAACTCTAATTTACATAGGCATTTTCAATGGGAACTAAGTTACCATATCAAATCAAACCCAGTGGTTTTGCTTCCATGTTGTTTTTTTTAAATTCAGTTGACTTGAAGCTTACACGAAACATTGAATACTTTGTTCGTTCGTGAGCGGCAGCTAATATATCATAAAAAGGAATAGTAATTTTTGCTATTAAGATTGGCTGCAGAGACACCATTGTTAGCGACCGCTTAAGAAAGGCAGGTCGTGGCGTGTCCCTACCTCCTTATCTTCACTGCGTAATACAGGATGGCAGAATTTGCCAATAAGGATGCCGAAGGAGTAATTACGATGAGAAAAACACTGTCGGTAACTTGGCTGCTTTAAAATTATTTAAGTGACACTAGCATATTTCGTCAATACGTTTATTTGTCATGCTAAGTTACTAAACCTGCAACGTGTTAGTTTTTTTTTTTGTTTTTTCAGTGTACGACGCACACTTAGTGCAGAGACGTGATTTGTATCAGAAGAACATTTCGATAATATTTCCGTGACTTAAGAGAGATATTTGTTTTGCTTCTTCCTGCAGCGGCCGTTAATGCAGACCTGGAAAAATAATGAAACCAATCATGTTAGTTAGGCCTGGTCGCCACAGTCAGCTATAGGGTGTATTCACTGGCGGCCATATCTGTGTGCGCTAATGCCGAGCACGTGCTGATGGCTAGCTTCCACAGTTATTTTGCAACGTGCATACCGCACCATCAAGATTGCCGGTCTTGGCAGCCTATTAATGTGAGCTCATTCTGAGCATGCGCTCTAAACAGTGATCTCAAATATGGCGGCCAGTGAATACCCCTATGCGGAGCGCATAGTTCGTCTGCTTCTTGACACGACGGGTTGCGATAATGCCAGAACGCCGAGCTGTTATCGGCTGATCGAAAAAAAAAATAGTGGATAGACCTCAAGGCATTGAGCTTTGAGGTCTACCCACTATCCTTCCAATCATGGCCAATCAGAACTTGGCGTCAGTCTGACGTCACCGGAACCCCTTGTACAAGGAGCAGAGGACTTGCTCTCCAAAGAAGGTACAAAAGATATAAACTAAACAATTGTTTTTTTTTCAGCAGCCATGAAAAGCAATAAACGCACCACCCATACAAAATTTATTTAGTGAACCATGGTTCGAGCCGTGCGCGGATGACAGTATGGTGATCTGCATCCGATCCACAACCCCAGTGTTCTCAAATTATGGCGTCCGCATCCAATCTGCGGCCTGTATTCTTATCCGATCCGCATCCGCAAAATTCGGAACAGCAACCGACACGCGATTCGCGCATTCATTTTGCGTCATGAAATCCAGCGTGAATGAGAAAAGGAAAGGATTTGAATACCTCATAACTTGTAACCCAGTTGCTTATCTTGTTAGAAAGAACTCTTCGAATCAAAACACGGTGAAACAAATTTCACCGTGTTCTTTTTTAAATTATATTTAGATAGCAAACGATCATACTTCCAGGGATATTTTCCCGTCGCCGGAGAGAATATCGCAGATGAGATCATTCTGGGAGACTTCGACACTGCCCAGAGGATTCGCTCAAAATAAAAATTAAAAAGTTATAATATTTTTTTTTGTTTCGTGTTTTGTTCGTTTTTGCTTTGTAACTACGTACTTAAAAGCCCACACACAATTTCTAAACATAAAAGTTAAGGTGAAACGAGGCTTCTGCTTTCCTCTAACATGTACTGTACGTTCTGGTTTTCTTTTCCCGAAGAAGGTTTTCCGCTCTATACTCCCAAACAAGAACACCTCTTTCCGGGATGATAGATGCCCCTAATTTCATTGTTTCCTTTTTTTATGGACAGTGAGGTAGAACGCTCTTAAGTAATATTTGGTGATAATCAGCTTTCGTGATTTTATTATATTAAAGTCATGCAACCTTATGATAATGTTGCATGACTTTTATTGATTTAACTTCGTTGTTTCCTGTATTTTTAGGTTTTACTCCATGTATGTTTAGCGCATCACACTGTAAACCGAGAGGTTGTTTATGGGCTGGAAAAATAACACATTTATTATTTATTATTATTATTATAAACAAGAGTTTTCTCCCACACTGGCACTTTGTTTTCTAAGAGAGCATTGTTTGCTCCCCCAAAATATTTGACGATCCACATCATGGTATCACTCCCTTATTCGATTTACACCTTAAGGTCATACACGTACGTTTATGGGCCGCCTCGGCAAAAATGTAGACCCGGACAATCATTCGATCCGCATCCGGAGCGACCTAGCATTCACATCCGATCCGCAATACGCCAAATATGTTTTATTTTAATCAACATCCGCAAGTTGACTGCGGATATCCGCGGATGATCAGAGCGTAATCTGCTGATGTTCAGGGCTGTACCTGTGATATAGTGTGTTTTATTGTTTAGTTTTATATTATTTTCAAGCCATCTCTGTTAAATTTAATGTTATAAAAATTTTAGACCAAAGCGTTTAGCGACCTTAAAAAAATACGTTTATTTTATTTTCATAGTTGAGTAAGCACTATATAATGTTGCCAGCACACTCCATAAAGGAACTTATTTTGTAGGTACATTGTAGTAATCGTAAGCTTGTCCAGAGAAGATTCCACCTTTTTAATGATCCTAAGCGCACTGTGCTGCCAGGTCCCCTCAAAGATATGTTTTTAAATTTGAACTTTGCATCACAACAAAAGTGGCCAAGCACTTTTTCTACGCACACGATTTCGCGTTGAGTTCATAGAGGGTACAATGTGAAAATGTTTGGCAGTTTATGAAATCTTGAGTTTCGTGATTTACTTCGGAAAACAGACTTGCTGAGGTGTATCATGCGATTTCTTTTTCGATTTCTTTTCATTAATGAATTTGTATTTCTAAACTCAGAACAGAAGCTTACAATTTTATTCTTGCGTCAAGAGGAATTTAAGCGTCAATGTTAAAAGCCTTCGATTCCCGATGTACTAGGTTCATATTATCATTCCTTTCCATGTTCAAGGTTTAGAAAAGTATGATAACGTACTGCGTTCAAAGTACCATAAAGGCTCCTTCACAGATTTGCGTTATAGAGTAACTAACTGTGTTGTAACTGCGTGAAACCACTCACGTCGAAAGATCAGACCGGCGCGATCTAATGGATAGACCTGGAACATTTCGGGTTTGAGTACGTACATATATTTCGCATCATTCGTTCACTGCGTGTCTCAAATAATTATTTCAATGTTGTTAGAAGCCATTTCTTGCCGATAGTGCATACTTTTGACATCGCAAATTCAAGAAGAAAACATTTAGTCTTTAGGTACACTTCGAACACATGTGTTCCAGGGCTGCTTGATAGATGGCGCCAGCGGCTTGTTTCGTCATGAGCGGTTGCAAACGGCCTCAATGCACTCAATCACACTCGAACGCAAAAGTCTAAAGCAGCCGTGATGTTCGAACAATGTCACGGAAAGACCTACATGTCCTTTTTTGTTGCATGTTGTCCCATCCAATAGTGAAACCGTGAGGTGTGTATCATAGCCATATACTCGTTTGGGAATAAAACACTGCATTCCACAGTTTACGATCGGCTTGTTCTGAAAAACAAAAAAAAAAAACAGGTAAAAGTCTAATAAAAGCGCAAATGACTTCGCACGGTTCCATTAAAGAAAGAAAAGCATACCTTCATACAGTAAGTTTCTTTCAAATCAGGTAATGCTCTCTTGCATTGGGTTGTCTTGGATACGCCCTCTCCAGGCAAGTTCTTATCCGTTTTTTGTACTTTAGATTTGGCGTTTTTAATGTGCAGGCATTTTCCTCGTGGCGACCTAATAAAGAGGCGGGTGTTTTATTCAGTATGCATTACAAAGTGAAACGTAAAAGGTGAAAAAAAGAACCCAGAGGTCAAAGAAGAACGCGAAGCTGACTGCATCAGAACTGCAGATATTGTTACTCTTTCTTTCATGTTTATTAATTCTTTGTATTTTCCTTAAACAAGGAACTTTATTGAGAGACAAGTTCTTGACCATCAATTAATTATTTATTTGCATTGATAACTCTAACTAGATCAACCTTTACATAAAAAAAATCTTAATTCGGTATTTCAATGTTATAAATTCGAGGACTTGGTAGGCCGTTGGTGCATGTTTTCCGTGGTCATTGTCATACATTTGTATTCTAAATTGTATACAACTGTATCTATTTTGCATTCAGTGAATACCTATCAACCCTTCATGTAAACTTTCGCTCGACACTTTTTAAATTATTTGACAAAATAAATAAACAAAAATTTGAAAAAAGGGTCACTGACAGCCTAAAATACGCAGCATGTAAATAGTTTTAAGTTAGCTATATGATTAGTTCTTCAGCGCTCTTACCGTCTAATAAAACGTTCTCATTGGCTACGGCGTATTAATCATAATTGGAGATCTGAATCGCATCGTATTTGTTGCTCTGTCAGTAATCATAGATCAACTCGTTGCCTGTAGGCACACCACCACAAGGCGTGTGTGACGCTGTCTTTCGTAGTCAGTTTTACTGGCTCATGCATGCATTTGTACAGTGAAACTCTGATCAAGTAATAGCAGAGTTTCCACTTTTACGTGTACGTTCAAAACCAGAAATTCTAGTCTTAGCACCTTCCTTCGGTTCAAGTGCCTCTGCTCATAAATCATAAATTTGTGATTTATGCAAACGTCGTGATTGCGACCATGGTTTTCAGTAGTAAGAAGATACTTTCACAAATAAAAATTTGAGAGCCCTTTAGGATGGAACTCGGGCTCTCGCCTCGCATCAAATGTGTTCAGGTATGTTCCCGTCATTTCGTTTCGAAAGGCAAGTTTTCCAGGGCGCCTTACCTGCCAAAGCAAAATATTTAGGTCTCGCTTGTATTGTGCATCTTGATGCTCACCCACCTTGCTCAAAGATCACACACCAAAAAGAAAAAAAGAAAGCAAGGACAACTCAAATGACAGCATATATATATATATATATATATATATATATATATATATATATATATATATATATATATATATATATATATATATATATATGATTCCTCTGGGTAATTTCTTGTGCAATTGCAAAACGCTGACAGACGCTTATGTTGGACCGCGGCTTGCGCATGATAGAACGCCTAAATCTGCTTTAATGGTCCTCTCTTGCAAGCGTTGCAGACGGTTCTAGACGGGGTCGGAATGTGTGGCCTGTGTTGGAAGCAGTGGAGTTTCATCACAATGGCGGACACAAGTGCTAGCTTCTTGGGTTTAAATGCGTCCCGACTCACGAGCCCTCGTCCAGCGGCAGTATAAATCGACGTCTTCAAGGGAAGGAGAAACAAAACATCGCGCAAGGATATTAAGTAGGTTGTAAATTAGGCCAGTTGGTGACAGTAGAATATAATAAAATACAGCCTCAGCAAACACGGACGACGAAGAGGAAGCGACAGGACTGCGGATGACTCGCAAAGGAAGTTTATGATAACGTACCTTCGGTCTATCAAGAGTGTCCATTTGTAATGCGATATCTCTAAGAGCCTCTTGTTGCCTGGTAGGCGTGCGTTTTAATGTGTCTGTATATAATCAGTTTAAGCAGTTTTCTTTGTTTCCATTTTATAGAATAATCATCAGGTGCGAGTCAGCCGTAGTGTTGACATGTTCGCTTTGCTCTTTGTCGTCAGTGTTTACTGAGGCTATATTTCATCATGTCCGCAAGGACATAGACAAAAAAAGGTAATCTCACGCCAAAATACACGCGCAGGCGCCCTGTGTGCCTTACCCTAATCCATTTCCACTAAGTATACCCCCGTTTTCTCTCAAGAAATGTGCAAATAGCCTAAACACTAAGATAAAAATCAATTCCTCCACTTAAGTGCCCAAGTTCGGAAAATAATTTGAAAATAAAAAATGGGACTACTCCTACCTGAAAAAAGAAGTGTTAATGAGTGCTTTTTACGAGATGAGAAATATTAAGGTAGCAGCAACAACAGCTTGCGGTGGTCCTCAGTAAACGACCAGGACCCTTTGACAAAATTTCCCTTGAACATTGAGGCAGATTGCAAAGAAACTATATCCAATCAACTTCAAATTACGCCAGCATGAGCCGTCGGACTTTATATACTGAATGACCAAACTTTGGGAGATCAGAAGGTTAGAAAATGGGATGGCGCCAACAAAAGAATTGCTGGCCTCGTATCATTCCCATACACGCATCCCTAGCTGGTTGTGATGCGCACGCTTGGTTAACTGAGGCACTTATATTTGCAAGTGCGATGTAACGTCACGTTTGACCCAAAAAGAAAGTAATTAACCTTCGCTAAATCGTAAAAGAATATCCATCATGGTAAAGCCACTTTAACGTCCTGTATAACAAATATCAACAACGTTGGAGATCAGTCATGGCGGTGGGCCACACCGTCAAAAAAAACACTGGTCAGCGAAAAGATACGAGTTAAAACGATCATCAATACGCAATTCAACACAATTCAACACCAAAAGAAGAGAACCCTCTTCCCCCTTCCGCTCTAAATATAGGCGACTCCCCGATACCTATTCCGCTTTCTTCATGGCTGGCTCCGTGGGGCTTTGTAGCCCCCTCCGCCGCATCCCCTCCCCTTCCCCTTTCCCCACACATTCACGAGGAAGCTTCTGGCTACGCGACTGGTAAGAACATGTGTGAATGTTCTACATATGCGCTCGTGTAAGCGCGAGTAATTTTAGTTCTCGTTATTTATGAACTTCGATTGTCCCATCCTTTCGTACGTTCAGTCCACACGTTGATTTGACCGAACGTTCGTCGTCTACGAACGTGCAAACATGTCCGTCACCCCTTTCTTGCGCAAAAATGGGAGTTGCCTTCTCAGTGCCATCACAACCGTAGACAACTGTCACCAAGGAAGATCATTTACATTCTCTGTATGGCGCACACGACTTTGATCTTTGAAAGACGCCAATGCTGCGCCCTCAGTGACTTCGTAAAATGAAAACAATTAGCCTAACGAAACAATAAAAAACGCCCCTATGCTAGTATGCCGCGTTCGAATGTTCGAACCCTACGAAGAAAGACCGTTTTGACTAGGCTTCCTTGTTTTTCGGAGTTTATTTTTCGTCGGATTCGGAGGGTCCTGTTCGGAATTTATTTTTTGCCGAAATTCGGAGCTTGTCGGAATTTATTTATTTTTTTATTCCCTATTCTCCAAAATTCGGAGTTTAATTTCGTAGTGTTTCATGTTAAAAATAAATAAATATTATTCTGTTGTTAACGTTTTCTAGACTAAAAAAAAGTGCTTCTAATAATTAATATCCTTTTTTCAGATGGATTTGGCGTTGGTGCCATTACCATTGGCAATACTAATTGGTACCACGACAAAAGTTGCACACAAGAGTTGATTCGATAAATGTCGGTACCTTAAAATAAGTAAACTCCTGCAGGTAGACGTTTGGAAGCTTGTATCGATTCCATCCTATTCCACCAACCTACAGCGCGACCGCGCGAGGTGGAGAGGTAAAGGACATAATACAGAAGTTCTAACTCTCCCTCTTTCCCACACTGTGCAATCTTCATGGTCCATAACTTTGACTGTTACAAAACCACAACCTCTCCTTCTTCTGAAGCACAAATAGTATGACCGAAGCTGGAAACATAACCAGTGACTTTTGCCGTGACCCGAAAGTACAATGATATGTTGTCCTTACCGAGATTTGAAAAATAAGTTTGGTGGCATTTTCCCAGCACCATTTACTCTATGCCCTGATCCAACCTAATCGTAAAGTATCTTAATGTGTGTGATGTGTCTGTGTTTGTGTGTGTGTGGGGGTGGGGGTTGGCACATTAAAATTTGGAGTTTATCGGATAAACTCGAATTGACCAACTTTCTACCGGCGGGAGTTTTTCGCAGTTTTTCGGATTAACCCGAAAACACTGGAACTCTAGTTACGACACATTAGCAGCAGCCGGTATTGGTCAAGAGGTTGCCGCTTCCCTGCCTGGCAAGGGCTCGTTCAAGCGTGAGTGATGAATTACGCAGCGATTCTCGTGTCATAAGGGGAAACCAAGTGGCGCAGTCGTTTGCGACCGAATCGTCGTGAAAAGGATATGCGCCGGCCGATCCAAGCCAATCGCAGCTGTCAAGACATGCATCCTCCGGGAAGTAACATTTAACTTGTTTTTTACTTAGGGCGTTTAGGAGGTAACAGATAGCCTTACTTTTTATGAACATGTTTTATACAATGTGACGTATAATCGTTTTACTTTCCTGTACCATGTACCCCTACAATAACGCCCCTGTGGCGATGTAGGTACTGTGTAAATAAAATAAAAAAGAAATAAAGGAAAGAGTGAGACGTGCTCCATCGGTCGCTCAGGAGGTAAAAGTTCGCCATTCCCTTCCCCTGGTATCTTTCTGCTTTCTGGCATTGCTGCATTTCTTAAACTGTCAGTGACCATCAGTATTGGGCCTTTGAGCCTCTTGTAAACAACTGGGGGAAAAAGCTAACAAAAACGACTTAGATATTTCTGACTGCCTTGATTTCCGATTGTAATTATAATGCAAAAGCTCTAAAGCATACATTGCAGAGAACATTGCTGTAAGGTCTGTACGTCGCTAATAAATCCAGGAGTTACCTTTTACACGCAAACCGCTGAAATGTCTCAAAAGGAAATTCATGGCAACATACATTGTTTTTGCGAGACTACAGACAGGTGTGACATGGACATAATTATCATACCTGGCCAGACGGCTCATCTCGTTCTTGCAACACGAGGAGAATTGGTACTGGTTCATATTGTGTACGTAATAGCTCATAAGGTATCCGTCGGCAAAAGGACAACCTGTAGATCCGGGACCTTCAAAATGAGAAGGTGCGGGTTCGCCATCGTGAGGGCATCCCATTCTGTGAAGCATGAACGATTAAAATTACTATAATCGGTGGCAGGTTAAAAGTTCTGGAGAAGCTCCTCCCGCCTCTTTTCCTTTTGCAGAGCGAACGCTGGAGAGAAGTCGAATCCTCCCCAGCGTCCGCTCTGCTGTAGTGGAGAGGTGGGACAAATTTGCCCTGAAGTCATAAACTGTCTTTGAATATACTATCATCATCTTTGATGAGGTAGGAAGTGCTTGTTGTAAGTATACTTGATCAGAGGATAATATCTCAATGTGAATGACACCAAGTAGGAACGATTCTGACGGAACTCTGGCTTTTTCACTGGAAGAGGAGTTCCTATATTCAATATTTGTTTTAAGAGGCCTTGATTTTTACCTCCACAATGTGCATTTTATTAATCTACGCTGTTTGTCGTTTTATATTTTATATTATGTTCCTGCTGACCACCTTACAAAAGAGAAACGATTTTTTACAAAATCAATTCGTATGGATGCTCTCGTTAAGTGCTAAGAAAGATACGAGGGGTGGTCAATAAGTTTTGCCTCCTAGGCTGTAACATTTTAATCAGGGATGGAATTAAAATATCTTACATTCCAAGGAAAGTTTGAAATCTCTTCTGGCGCAGGAGCCGATAACTTTTCAACATAGTTCCCACGGGTAACGATGCACTTCCGCTACCCGTGCACTACTCTCGACATGCCTTCGTAGATGATTGAGGGCGGCTTTTTGCAAGACCAACGCCGCGCTGTAGGGGTTGTAGTTCCAAGATGTCTTGCCACATTCAACTTACAACCCGGACCTAGCGCCAGCCGACTTTTGGTCATTCTCCAAGATAAAAGAACATCTGACGGGTACAAGGTTTTCGTCCAGCGACGAGGTTACCGATGCAGTGCGCCGTTGGTGCCAACAGCCGCCCTCAATCATCTACGACGGCATGCGGAAAGTAGTGACAGGTAGCAGAAGTGCACCGCCGCCGGTGAGGACTACGTTGAAAAATTAAGTGCGACTGGGAAAGAGAACATTCGAAACTTTCATTCGAATGTACCAGCTTTCAGTTCCTTCTTTTTGGAAAAATAAAAAGAACTGCAGCCTAGGAGCCAAACATTATTGATCACCCCTCGTATATTGAGAAGTAGTTGTTAGAGGTGCTCATTTGGCGTTCGACTTTAGTCAAATATTGGCACGCAATTTATTTGTAAAGTGTATGAATTCCTTCAATGGAAAGTGCACCTGCATCATATTGACATTCAGTTTTAGTTTAAAGAAGTACACCGGTGATCTTTTTATGGTCGCTGATTTGCCTGAAAACTGGCTCAACACACCAATAGACACGGCTGTACCAGTTCCCCAAGTATTGTGTGAGAAAAAACATTTCGCGAAGTTATTGAATTTTTGAATTTCGTTTTCACCGTGTTTCTCAGACCGGGAGCCCCCACTGGCGACATTGAAGTGTGACAACAGAAATGGTACAAAGTGGGCAGTAAGCCATGTTCCTAACTGATTGCAAGACGTTTGATGGTGGAAAAAGAGTGCTTGGTAACTGATTCACTGAGAAGCACGCAAAAAACACTCCATATACTTTGTTTAAGACTACCTGCACGACCTGAAAGTTTGTACCATTTGAGACGTCACACCACTGGAGAGAACGCGAAAATTTGAATGCTGGTTTCGGCATCATCATCATTTACAGTTCTCTCAATTGCTGTTTTGAATTTTGAGAGAATAAATAGCATAACGTGAAGACTAAAGTCCGGGTAGTCCGAAAATGCAATTTGTATGGGTAGCTCAACGAACGGCCGGAGTACCCCTTTAGGTCTACGGGAAACCCTCCAGCCATATACACCGAGTAAGCTTAATTCAACCGTAATCTTTATTTGATTTCACACGTATAAATAGTAAATAACAATATTTCACATGCTCACAGGTGTCCCAGTTCATGAGTCATATGACGCACTCCCAAGTAGGTATTAGCCTTGTCTTCTCCTAAGCCCACTCTACTTGTTCCACATGGCGCGGCAATGAACGCGTACCCTGTAAAGGTAAAGCAGGCACCAAAAATATGTGCGAAAGTATCGGACCTCAATGTAAATTTAGAATCGTGATTTGATTAATAACATTTTGTACTAGCCTGATATTTTATTGGTTACAAAATTTACTTGACATTACATTATATGACGCTTGTGTCTTACCCCAGTTGTTTTTGTCGACTTGTGGCCCATTCTGTATGAACATGTCCCTTCTTGATGTAGCGTGAGCCATGAGAAAACACCCGGATCAAATGTGAATGACACAAACATGTTTTAGAATTCTATAATATTTACACTTAAATCTTAAGCACCATTATTTCAATTAATAAAACACGGATTCGTTGATATACATAATGCTGATTTTGTTTTGATTTTTCATTCCGGTTAATGCATATGCTACAAATTTTTCAACACTTTTTGAGCATCAGTCTACTAGTTTAAAATAGCATGATATCGTCCTAGTCAACAAAAAATTCAAGACTGCTCATATTTGTCGGGATTGTATCAGTCATATCATTTTTATTTTTCGCATGCGAAGCTCTCTAAGAAGATATAGTAAACAACTATCTTGTTTAGGATTGCCTATTACTGCTCTATATTACAATAAGTTCAAGTGGCGTTGAATGTTTGTTAATAATATTGGGATTCAAATGTCTGTGTGTCCCGCCTTTTGTGGACATGGGTCCCAGTTGGTGCTTTGAACCCTGCAGAGACCCACGTGGACCTTTCCGGTTTCACATTGGACCTAACATTTGTGTTGCTTGGGAACACATACATTCATTTCTGGCATAACTCTGATTGTGTCAATGTAAACGTGATATGGTCAAATGCGCTATTACTATCTCGAACGCTATATATTGAACATCTGTATTCTGAACTGGCAATTTCTTTAACCCTGTCAGTGTATAGCAAGCTACACTAGGGCTCAATGCCAACGGTGCATAAACTGGCGACGCATTTCCATTTTACCATCACTCTGTTTCTTTGGCAGTTCGATCAGGTCATGATAAGTTTCCTGCGGACACATTCCAAAGCAATGTGAAAACTTCGATGTTCTGGTATTGTTCTTTAGCAAGTTTTCATGCCATGCTACCGTATGCCCTCGATATCTCATGGTGGATTGGGCTGTTTTACACATTTGTTCATGTTTAGCGACTCGTTCAAAAACATTCAGGCCTCTTCATTGTTCAATAAATGTAAAGGTATCGTGGTCTTCGTCACCTTTGATATTAGCCGTAATACTGTAACACTACAGCTATGTAGAGGGTGTCTGATTTTATTTTTGAAAACATTTTTTTAAAAGAGTGATTTGGAAGTGTGCCGTCTTCACCATGTATATATCAAGCATCTGCAAACATTCGAAGGGATAATCATCATGGTAAGTTGGCTAGTTAGCTAGCACCGGCTAAGAAGGCTTTTATTTACCGGTTTAAAGGGTTATTTTTTAATTGTAGTATTGACCGAAGTTATTATTAGCCGCCAGAACATTTAAAGAAATTATCAAAAATGTAATAATTTTTAGATATCAAATAATAATTATCATTAAGTTTTAGGCAAATTTAAGACTTCCGTGCAAAAATAGCGCCGCAAGCCTTGTCCACAATGACGCTTTGAACAGTGACGTAGTCTTGTCAATCATGTCGTCGCTATCTGGGCAGCGTGTTCTTTGTGGGTGCGCCGACGACACAAGTAATGACGTGACTGAAACTGTTGCGTAACTCTTCTAAGCTTTATTTTAGGCGGGGCTTGATGTGCTCTCTTGGCCCGCAAATTTAAATCTGGCTAAAAAACGCGCCATTTTGTTAAATAATGTGTAAAAACACTATTAGGTTTTCGCAAATTCTTTCGAGTGGTCTGGCCTCTAATAGTAATTGCTGTCAATACTGCAACATCACATCAACATAACCTCGCAAATCAATAATTAAAAAGTTAATTCACTGGTTGTCTTTCATTAACCAGTTTAGAATTACGAGTGTCCCTCACCTAATGTCCGCCGAGCCTGATAAATGCATTATGAGGAGGGCACTGTCTAACTCTCACCCTTGTTTTAATGCGGCATTAACTGCCCCATGGAGCAAACTGGCGTTGTCAGCTTTTGAAGCTTAGCCAAACGCAACAGAAATTCCCCTGTCCCATGGAGCGGAGGCTGTAGTCTGTAGCAGCGAATTCATGGATGAGCTACCTTTGGCTGGCGCGCGGCATCGTTCCAAGGAACGCCCCTCCATGGCGCAACGGCCCGGCCGCCGGTAAGGGGTAGAGTGGCTGGGCTCTGCAGAGCGGCCGACCGCAGAGCCCCCGGGCAGTCTCCGCAGAGGGAGTCCGGCCGGGCTCAGCGCGGATCGCAGCTTGTAGGAATGCGCTACGTACACGAATTCTTTCGCATTTCGACACGTTAGCAGTCTTAAGTGACTTTGTTTTTAGGAAATCGGTTAGAAATCAGACCTTCACCCTGTATATCAGACATACCACTGGCAGTAAGATACCAGGACGTCAACCAGGCAGGAAATATTCTAAATTTTACACGTCTTATGCCTCCACTTTTAGCTCAGAATGCCATATAGATGGATTCATGTAGAATGTGGATTCATGTAGAATGTCTCCCCAGCATTAGCGACGAGTTAAAAAAGCAAATTATAATTTTGGAGCAACACCACTAATTGAGATTTTGGGGATTATAAGAAACACAACGTCCGAAATCATTGATTATATTCATTTCTGTCGTTTTCTTTGGAAAACTCATTTAATGTTTTTGTCTCTTTAGGTATTTAAATTGCTACTAAACAAAAACAAATATAAATGATGTATACAGTACTTTGTTTACATTGTGCACGAAGCACCGAATGGCTATATCAGTCAATCAGTCTCGGGGATAGCAAAAGTAGTGTAATTACCCGGTAACCATGTAGACGATGTCATAGGTGTCATAGTCTTTCTTGTTTTTATTCAAGAAATCTCTCATGTGGAATACCGACCTGATTCCATCTATGGAGTTAGGTAGGCTAGGCGCAAAAGCCAAGAACGACTCCCTTGAGTTCTGCAGCAGAAAATAGCAAGATGTAATACAAATCCTACCATTCTTTCGTGAACACATGTTCCAAGATTGAACACTCATGCCACGTTCAACTTACTAGATCAGGGGTCTCCAAACTCTTTTGGCTAAGGGGCAGGATTAGCGATCTCTGACAGTTTCGAGGCCAAAACAGGGTAATTTTCAGCGAAGAAAAACAAAATAAATAAATTAACGTAAGCATTTAAACATAGAAATGAATGTTGGAATAAGTACTAAAAGGAAACCTAAGCGAAATGAATGCATATACTAAAAATCGGAGTTAAATATTTAGCTTATTATGACATTACACAAATCTTGTGATGACGAAAACTCACCAGGCATAAATCAAAGCGCATAGGAACTCTGGAACGTTCGCATAGTGCAATAGACTAATGAGAAAGATTGAAACAAAATCTGACAATATGTAATAGTTTTGACACAGGACACTAAGTACAATGTACATGAGAACGAATCGGAGTTTTAACATAGTTTCACAGATATGAAGCAGGGGACTAAGAATCGGAATACTAGTGATGAAAATGTTAAAGCAGTAATAGGCGAAAGGTCTCGTGTTACGTTGCAGTTTCTCTCGTTCTTTCTGGTATCTTAGTTTGCGCACTTGAAGCGCGTCGCGGCGCCGTTTCTTTGCGCACACTTCATCTTTGCGCCGCTAGCAGCGCTTCTGGTGGAAACTAGAGATGTAAAATTTCACAAAATATTGAGGGGCGTGAAAAAAACTGTTTTTCTTAAGTTTGTTTTTTAGAAAAATACGAAAAATTGAAAAAAGGCGATTTCGCACAAAGCTATGAAAAGCCCGATACATTTATTTTGTTAACACTGAAAATACTTTAATAGTTACATTACTGCACCACAAGTGTCCCAGGTTCCAGCAGAGCTTCCGGCTTCTAAATCTAGGTATGATTTCACGTCAGGGCATTGATTTCACATCAAAGTGTCAAGACTGACATTTATATCAGTCCGTGTCCGATAATTCCGATTAATTTCCGCTTGACACGTCAATGCTTCGCTGTGCAGCGGACGAAGCCATACGGACATTAAGGTTGGAGTGCACGTACACAAGTTTTTGCGCGTGATCCCCTGCGAGCCTGCTGAGTAGCTTGGTGTGCATATTTTCAAACTCGGACCAGTTTCTCTCACATGCCGCAGAAGAAGGGGGAATGTGCAGTACGTGAGAGGCGAGGGGAGTCAAGGGTTGGTTGAAGCAAAGTCCTTGTCAACACGTGGATGGATCCAGGTGCATCGCAGACTCCCAAACTCCCTTCTTTTGACCAAAATCCCCTGCAGGTTTTGTATTCTGCGACCTTAGACAGAGGTTTCCCTACGTATTCTGCGACGTTAGACAGAAGTTTCCCGACGTCCAGCGAGAAGTGGACGTCTCCGCCGCCGGCGCGTGGCAGCGTTTCACAGTTTGTGAGCTCTGTTTAATTTTTTTCAATTTTATCCTGCTCGAGAAAAAAAAACACGAAAGAAACTTGGTTTTTACCGAAACTTTCAATGTTTTTATCAACCGCTTACATCTCTAGTGGAAACGCGCCGCGGGCCGGGCTTCAGGAAAGACCGCGGGCCGGCCGCGGGCCGGTCAGAAGACCTCCGCGGGTAGGATCTGGACCGCGAGCCGGGGTTTGGAGACCCCTGAGGAAACAAAGCAGGCTCTAGCTCGGTTTGTTTCCTCCACTCGCGTTATCTGTAAAAGGCTGGAATAGTCTAAGCTTTCTTGTTATTTTGTGAATTTACCAGACTTGGTGGTGTTTAAGCGGAATTCAGACGACTTGTTTGATTCGTTTGGTACTCCTGAATTGGATTTGTATACTGAGCAGTATTTTTGTTTTTTGTAAATTGTATATGTACATTTTTCTAATAACACTTTTGGGTATATGATCTTAATTTGTTGCGGAACTGCACGCGACTAGTGAAATTTCGCTTCTCGATACTTTTGTGTTTGTTTATATATATATATATATATATATATATATATATATATAAACAAACACAGAAGTATGAGAAGCGAACATTCACTCTTCCTAGTTTTTCTCCTCCCCTCTAATATATCAATAGATGTTTCTAACGTTAATACTAAAATAAAATAATCATAGCAGTGTTACGAATTGTGTTGAGATGCGTATAATAAATATTTACGTTCAAAAAACTATTACACACCATATCCGGGTTATAGCAGTTTTAAGTTACGATTTTTTGCTAGATATGTATAACACAGAGATCGATTCTTCCAACAATTGTTTTGTTGTGCCAATTTATATCGCTCCATAGCAGCAGCCGAAGAGGAGTTGCTTCTACTTAAAGACAATTTGTAGAAAATAGACATAACTATAATATATGTGACTTCGCGTATTCAACAGCTTACATTTCTATTAAAAACTGCAGATTGCAAATTTCTGGTTAAAATCCTTAAAATGAGAGCTTTGAGAAAACCTAGGCTCTCCAAGATATGTTCGTAAAACAAAGTAGTCGTTGTAAGAGAGATATAGTTTTGTAAGATCTGTGATTTCTTAAAAGCTTTAGGTGAATGTATTCCTAGATGCTTGTTTTTGTATAGACTAACCTAAGCTGAAATACTTACCGAAAGTATCTCTGTTCCCACAAATTTAAACTTCACTTTCGGGTTATCAACGCTCAGGTATCTTAAATTCACCTAAAAAAAAAGAATAGTTCGGCTTATGTTGAAATATTACGTTTCAGACTATAAATATTCTAAATTTAACTTGTTTTTCTATCTTGCGTGAAATTTATATCCATTATATCCTTCAGTCATTGTCGGCACTCGTTTAAATTTTTCTACAGCGTGGTTTTCTACATTTTACAATGAATTAGAATAGCATTATATTTCATTACACGATGCACAGCCCACACAAGTATTGCAATAAAATTCGGCACTTTTATGCGCGCGTACCATTGACGCAACAAAAATTTAAGTGAGCTGTTTGTAGCAAAGTTAAAATGAATTCTAAAGTCATTCTAGCAATATCGTTGAAATGTGAAGTGTGCTAGAAATAGTAAATAGTATGTTTGCCACGTTGACGTATTATGTCAAATTTATGTTATCTACTTGAATCAACACATACAACGTAGTTATATGACTCTTATCAAGTTGCTCTTGTATTATTTTTTGATCTACACACATTACGTGTATTGTCACCTGGTGTGGAAGGAGGCAACGAAATAAAACTTAACAACACTAACTTATAACACAGAAGAAAGTATTTCGCATGATTAAAAATGTTTCTTATTAGCATTCTTCTGAATAGGTTTTACGAAAAGATGAAGTAGTGACAATTAATCATTTGAACAGCTATCGCTTGATGGGAGTCTACAATACGGCAGTAAAACAAAATTACAACGTTTTGCTTCCCGTACTGCAGGGCTTGGTGAGAACAAACCAGAGCGTATGAAACTAGACATAGCGAGAACTGTTGTGTTAACAATCCCCGTACTAATTATAGAATAGCCTCTCTAAAATATACACTACCGCCGCTTTTAAATCAGCTCGAGGGTGAACATAGTGACATTACTAAAAAATCAAAGGGTATGCTACGAGATGTGTTTTTAGAAACAGAATCATAACGATGTTTTTTAGAAGCTAATCGATCTAATAAGGTTTAGTATTTGGTATTTTGCTTGTGTCGTCTGAAATTATTCTGCTGCTTTTCTTCCACACTAAGTAGGGCCACGCCAAGCTGCAAGCCAGGCAACTTTTTGCCTTATCTCCCTCTTTGTATATAAAGAAAATAAAAATACATTGATCAAAGCAATGTTCTAAAGCATATTCAAATCTGAGCACAATCAGCATCTATTTGTGAATTCTAAAATAATTAAATGTTTTATTTTAGTTCTTATTGAAGCAATTTTGTTGTAAATCATTGAATCACGAGTGACTCTAGAAATAAATAAAACAAACTATGCCCTCGCGCCGCTTGATGGCAAAACATAATTTCGCTGTGATACCATCCGAGATTGTCGAACTCGATATTATCAATTTGCCCAGATCGGAACCATTCTAGAGCAAATTCTTTCCAAGCTTAAGTGTTGTATGATTACGCACAGTTCAGCTCTTTCCTTCTATATTAAGCGTTAAAACGTTTCTCGATAATTTTAGCGGAAATACTGAATTGGTGCTCAGCTATTCTTACGTAGGGTGTTATTCTGACCACCCGCCGACGCATAAGTTAGGGTTCTCTGAGTGTTCGCCTTCTACCGCTCCTTTTCTGATTGTCTGTATTACTACACACCAGTTCAGGCTAGCAGAAGCAACACATCTAGCTAATATTAGAGAGAATATTGAATTGGTGTATATATGTATACAGACACCCAGCTTATTCGACTCTCAAATCGAGAAAGATAGACGCACTCAGTTCCAAGGTTTGTTGGCTATAAAGACAATGTCATTCTCAAAAGCCGAAGGGCATGGCGAGTCTGAAGAATCTCATTGTCGCTTGGCAGCCAATCAGATTGCGTTATTCTCTGTGTGTGTTAAAGGGACACTGCAATGAAGCATTTTTTGTTTTCTAAATGGACAAATATATATATATATATATATATATATATATATATATATATATATATATATATATATATATATATATATATATATATATATATATATATATATATATATATATAAAATAAGATCTACCAAAAAAGAAAAAAAATCATTTTCCGATCAATATTTACGTTGCTACACAATTGAGGTGCAGAATGTTGAGGTTGTAGCCCGCTATGCCCCGCCCCATGCTTACAATGTGCTCACATCCCTCATTAGCTCGAGCGATGATTGACGTGTGAAAGGTTGGTTGTAAATTTGTATCTCCGTGCCCTAATAGTATTTTAATCGACTATTCTTTATTTTTAGAAGCAACAAATCAATATAACGTAAGTATTGTTTTCAAAGGTATTTCGTAGATTGCTTGTCCCGATCTGATTCAGAAACGTTAACAAACATGCGCTGCACGGCGCCCGCAGAGTGCTGAATGAGCGTAGGTCATTGAGCATCAATTTTTATAGGTGCGGGTTGCTTTGAGTCTACCAGAGATGTTTGAGAAGATCTCATCGGCTCACATACTTTGCAGCCAACAACTGTCGCAAGCACGCGTCTTTGAAAGCGTCTGTGCGGATGCTTGCTTTTCTGTCTGGACTAGCCTAAGCCTAGCGTCCCACATTAACTATTTTGATCGATCTCACTTGATCTCTTCTTTGCGTGTGTTAGATGATGACTAAAAGATGCGTTGGTTCCCTGTACAATTGGCTGCGCTGCTTTGTGAGATTTGCAACCGTCCATGATTGCGACCATGCGTTTCAATACCGAGAATATATATGGACAGGTAAGAATTTGACTAGCCATTTTAGTGGAGGCGATCGGACGTTCCGTATCAAGTTAGTTAAGAAATGTTCTCGCCGTTCGTGCTCGAAAGGCAAGAGGCTCTAAAGTTTTTCAGTGCACTTGACCTGCCAAAGCAAATATTTCTGGGTAACGTTTTAATTGTGCGTCATGGCGCTCTTCACCTTGCTCCCGGATGCCATGAGAAAAACAAAATGACAAGAACATACAGGTTGAAACGACTGCATATTTATTATGTTGCTCTTTTTCGTCCTCTCGGTTGCGTTTGACCGCACATCGACAGACGCTGACAGACGCTTGTATTGAACCCTCGCTCGCGCGATGATGGAACACTAGAACGTCGCTTTCATAGTCGAGTCTAGTGAACCGTTGTATATGTATCTGACGTGGCGGAATACCAGATGGACAAAGGCGAAAACGGTCGTCGACGGGCAGCGTTTACGTCCGCATCCTACAGGCATGGCAGACGACGATGGATGGTGGTGTAATAGCAGACAGAAGCAGGAGGCTGTCGTGCGTCTCCTCACACAACTGGCAGGCGTTGTCAGACGCCAGACTAGACGCGCCGGATGTCGCGAAAGGAGACAGCAGGCTTGTGAGCGTGTTCGGCCGAGCAGCCAAGCCAATCCAGAAGTAATGGGCAAGGCAACTGATTTGTGGGCGGGGCTTGGAGCAGGCCATGACCTCAAGCTACAATTGCATCTAACGTTGTAAATTTTGCTCGATTTTTTCTTATCATGTAAAAATTACAAAAAATACCTTTCCCATTTATGCTCGTTAAAAAAAACTTATTTTCAATGCAGTGTCCCTTTAAACTTGCAGTGACTATAGAAGTTATGTCGCGTTTAATGTGGGGTCGAGATATTAGGCTCTATCCAGTAACAACAGGGTGTCCCCCAAGATAAATTTACATTTTTTCCCGCAAATTATACTACGCATCGCCGAACGCAAATTCTTCGTATAAATGCATCGCTAGCTGTCCAAACCAAATGCCAAATATCTAGATCTAACCACTATGTCATCCAAAAGTTATAAGTCATTTCCCGGAAGTTTCGATTGAAAAATGGGATCCATTTTCGGCCGTTTTCGGTAACTGGTGCCATCCAGCTCCGTCGGCCGCCATTTTCCGATTGAGAATTAATCACTTAAAAGTTTTAAATAAGACGATGCCGACGGACCAGAAATAGGCATTCTTGCAATCCGCTTCATGCCGACGCTGAGTCATCAAAGAGCGCCCACGACGTCTATTCAGGCTACGGCTCACATCTGCTCCCTAATCATGCCGCAAGCTAGGGAAAGTCATCGTGCAAAAGTGCCATCCGGAGGGATCGGCGTCAGGGGCGCTTTTCGCTGGCCTAGGTTCGGTGCGAAGCCGTGTTGAAGAGTGACATTTTTTTCCACCATGGCCACTACGATTGATTTAATACACCTTTTACGTCTATGGCCATAGACTAAGGAGGTCGA
Source organism: Ixodes ricinus (assembly GCA_037355805.1). Taxonomy (NCBI): domain Eukaryota; kingdom Metazoa; phylum Arthropoda; class Arachnida; order Ixodida; family Ixodidae; genus Ixodes; species Ixodes ricinus. The sequence continues at coordinate 20,972 of JAZHYW010041073.1, read as the reverse complement.
ATTTTAATCCTCAAACTACGTTATGCCCCACAATCTGAAAAATTAAAATGTTATTCAAAATGTATTATTTCATTACCTAAAACTACTAAACAATCGCTGCGGTTTTCTCTTGATCCCCATAGGCGCCGCCTTAGCCCCATATCTAAAAAGACAGAACGCAAGTACATTTTCTTAAAGTAATTACGGTCCCACTAAAAAAAGAAAAAAAAACGTGAATACCGAAGGCACTTTTATAATCACACTATTAGTAACTGCCTCTCAAGAGCATCTACGCACAAACTACCGGTGTTGGGCGCGGCACGCTTTGTCGCAACTTTGTCGTTTTCAAAGAGCATTTTACAGTTTCTCTTCATAAAAGTAAACTCAATAAATCAGGCATGTCCGGTTATGGTACCTTACAGCTCGAGAAAAAGCTGCCCGTTAGCAAGCTGCTCACACCTCATCGTCGCTCAGCAGCGAATGAGATTAAGGCATTAGCCGGTAAGAACACCATGGGTGGCGCACTCGGCCTGTCTGCACGGCCGCACTCGCCGTACGATCACATTTTTGTATGCAGCCGAATGCTTTATGCGTCATCACACAGGACTCTAGCTGGCTTTGTTGTGCCCATACAAATAACATTGCAGTCCTGGTGGCCAAATAAAATTATTATTTATTATTATTATTGCCCGTGACCGATTCACGCCTAAGCAAGAAGCGTTAACATAACAAGGCACGTTTGGTGTTTCTTATTCTGTCAATGCCTATAATGCACCTGAAATTTTCGCCATCCTTTTTTTGCTAGAACTTGTCTCACGAGGTCATGCGCGAATCGGGGCGCGGTCGAATAAAATCAGGTGATATTAGGCTTTGTGGGTCTACCAAGCGTTTCAAGTAAATATGTTACAATGGCCAGGGTAATTTGCTGTGATGTAAAACTGACGTTATCAAATCCTACTTCCGCGTTCAATGTTCGACACAGATATTTTATCATTTCCTCATCGTTCACGAAGTCCTTTGAAAATACTTTGTCAACCAATAAAAATAATTCGGGGTATACTATTTTTGCCTTCAGCATCTGGCGACAAACAAAATTACAGTAATTAATTCTCAAGCCCATGCGCACACACACACACACACACACACACACACACACACACACACACACACACACACACACACACACATATATATATATATATATATATATATATATATATATATATATATATATATATATATACACATACATACATATAGGGTGTTTCAGAGAACTCAGGCCAAATCGCTCGTGCGAAAACTACTCATCGCAATGAAAAGAGGCTTGTGTTGTGTTGATGCTGGGCCGGGGGTTCATTTACGAAAATTATTAGTCCGGGATAATTAAGGTGTTAATTATGTTTTGCGTAATTAACTTTTTTAATATTGTGTTTAAACGCATAGTTTCAATTAAAACAATTGCTCAGCATCGACGTAAAACACTAAATCAACAAATTTCAGAACGATAGAAGGCACGCGAAGCAATTTACGGCTTTACTGAAAACCCGCACAAATTCGGCGGGTTTTAAGTTTCGGTTTGCTATCGAAGCGCATCTAGGCCCCGGCGCCACCGCGCCCCGTGGAGGGGAATATAGTGCAACCAACCTCTGCTGCGCTGTCATCGCGCGACGCAGCAGAGGCTGGTTGCACTATCTCTCCGCCGGGTGCGGTGCCGCTGGGGCCGAGGTGCGCTTCGATAACGAGCGCGGCAACCCGTCTGAGATGCGGTTTTTCAGGAAGCCGTAAAATGCTATCGCATTACTGCTCTATCGTTCTACTGATTTTAGTGTTTTTCGTCAATGCTGAAGCAGTTTTCTAGTTGAAACCGTAGCCCTTACAGCGCAACAGCGGCAAAAGTTAATTGCGCAAAATAATTAACAACTTAATTACATCGAGACTTCAGTAATTTTCTCAAATGAGCCCCTGGCCCGGGACCAAAACGACACAAGAACTTTTTTTCGTTGCGATAGGTAGTTTTCGCAGGAGCATTTGGCCTGGTCTGAAACACCATATATCTATATGTGTTTTTTTTTTGTGTGTGCTTTGATGTATCAGTGCCGCTCTGCCCTGTGTTTTGGGGGGCAGGAACCCGTCGAGCTGCAAACTTGCAGCTTTTTCCCTGGCCCCCTTGTCACGTGTAAAAGCGCTGCTGACAAAAGTAAACTGATTATGATTCTGATATATATAAGTTCAACCTAGGAATTCGGGCTTAGGTCTCATATGCCACCACCTAACACTGACAGGGTGATGGAAACTACGCCAATCCCCCATTGGACCACTCACCCTTCGTTTTTGCGCCACTTCATCACGCTCTTGGCTCTTAGGCAAACGCGGAGAGCGAGCCAAGTAATAAAATATAGGCGACTATTGGTCCGAAAGTTACGATTCTTCCACCGACTTCTCAGCTTCCAGGTGTACAGAATGCAATAATTGCTCACTGGTTGATTTGGTCGCCGGTTATTGACACACAGAAATATGCTGACATTAAGTATTCTATGGAAAACGGTGTTCTCTCGAATTTTAAGAGAATCAAGCAACAATTGAATTTCACCTAGGGCCGAGGCAATACGGAACATGCTGCCTTAATTTTCAATTAGAACTTAAAATTACTTACTTTCTACTTTTATTCTATTGACAGCCAAATATGTCAAGATTTATTTACGCTGTAGGAGATAAATAAACAAATATTTTACCTTTTTTCTTTGCTCCTTTTGTAATGTTGTGAGTTGCGTCTTTCAGGCATTACTGAAACAGTGAGGTTAAAGTTATTTTAATGACTCACGCCTCAATCACAACCTTTTGTTAAAAGCTTTTGGTTTCGTTCACATAACGCTATCTGAAAACAAGAATACCGTGGCAAATCAACAATTCAATCATAAATATGGACATATTTGTACTTAATGAAAAACGACATTTTCCAATTGTTTTTATTCAGTCAATGAAACCTTCATGTTTATAATATAATAAAAAATAAACGAAGGTCAACCTATCTAGTACAGGTTATTTTTTTGTTTCCGAGTTTTTATAATGTACCAACTTTTAGCGTGTTTTATGTTGCCATAGAAGCAAACACGAATATAGATTCACGAGCGCGAATAGTTCCACTACTATTTGCTCTTTCCAATGCTCAAGAGTCAAGCAATAGCAATCTAAGGCCCAAAAGCATATGCTTTTTTTTATAGGAGTACACACCACAAGGTGAATTCTAATTGCCATTTTCTTGGTCAAAGCTTTGCAATCTTTATGATCGGAAAAGAGTCAGAGTAAGTGGCTTCATCTATCTATCTGTTTTTTCAATAGCTCTAGCTGCGCCACCGTTACCGTAGTCACAACTTAAAGGGCAACTTCGCTTTACTTTTGTTTTTGAAAATACAGTGCGGTCCTTCTCAGGATCACCCAGGAACATCCGGATTTCAAATATTACGACGCAGTTCTATCTCAACGTTTCTTAAACGGCCCGGCGAACTTTGAAACGATCCAAGTTGCTGAAATCGGCTGACTCTGAGCGGGCGAATGGAGGCGCAACCAACAGCGCGGTCAGGGCTACGGCGTTGGCATTGCCACCCAGTTCAAGCTGAATCTTCTGACGTCGCCACTGCCCCTCTTCTGTTGGTTCTCACCTGTCGGGGCAAGCGTGACGGCTCGCGTCAGCAACGAGTCCTCTCGGCTCTCGGCGGTGTTCACGTCATTGGCGTAACGCGCCTGCGCAGCGCGGTTCTTGGAGGAGCCGTCCGGCCGTTACCGCCGTTACCGCCGTTCCCCGCGTCACAGCCGACGTCGTCGTCTCACCGTTAGTGGACTGATGTCTCTTGAGCGTTTTGTGTCTGCACTTATGTGCACAGACTGATGCGGCAGTTGCGCAGGACGTCGGCGAATGACGTAGAAACCAAAAACGTTCAGAAGCGTGCGGTACAGACGACACGTGCGCCTGACACAACGCCCGACCTGATCCCGCCCCTTCGTTGCGTAGAGGATCACGTGACATCTCGTACCACGTGGTAGCCATGTTGTTGACCGACCCGAGCGACATTGTAGCAGCGAACGGACCCGAAAGTTCAGGTTTCGATTTCTGGTCAGGTTTAAAGTAAGATTTACCTACATATGTGCTCTATTGATTTCGCGAAGCATATGACGTAGTGCCTTTTATTAGTTCTTTTGAATGTGAAATCTTCATTTTCCCGAAAATTCTCGTATATGACGTAGTGTCTTTAATTAGTTCTTTTGAATGAAAAATCACTCATTTTCCCATTCTCGGAATCGAGCGGAGTTACTGTTGAAGATACTCTTAGGGTATGGCGCGTCCTGATCACACTATTATCACTATGAAGAAGGCAATGAGCTTGCGGCATTTGGTGATAAGAACAGATAAACACGACTCACGAAGCACAAGGGCGTGAACATATAAACCACGCACTGCGTTTCGCGAGATGACAGTGGCGGTAGACTGCACCTGCTTGCATGACCGCCTCCTGGACGGGTACCTATAGAGTCAAGTGAATACCCCTATCTCTCTGATGATCATCAGCAGGGATTCAAAACCCCACCTGTCTTGCTCACAGCAGCCGCCTCAGCTACAGTTCCAGGGATGCGCCGCAGGCGTCAGTCACCACGAATGGTGCTGCGATGGGAGGGTGATGACTACCTAGTCTTGAAGAGTGCTGGCACCCTTGTCGCGTTTAATGTGTGCAATTGGAGTTATATTGTCGTGTTGCATGATGTCCAGAACACGTAGGCTTCCGAAATACTGCTCAAATCTGGAATGTTTCGCTCCAGTTCAGGTGGAGCGACTAATGTTCTATACACTTGTATAGGGTGTGTGAGTAGTGGTTTTGGAAACCGTATCGAAAACGAATCGAATTATAGTAGCACCTGAATCCAATACGAATCACAAATTAAATAATTTCGAGTGGTTTTCAATCAGTAAGTAGACAGCTACAAAGTAAGAGTACAAATGATAAAACTAGTTTATTGTTTCAAAATGTTCCTTAAAATCCTTGTAATAGCGCGAAACTAGACGATAATGATTAGAGTTTAAACATATATCATTGAACAGAGACAAAAACTACTAAAATGTTAGAATGCTAAACATAGTATCACGGTTCACGCGGATGCTGAACATAAAATCACAGTTCGCACGGAACTTAACAAAATAATTTTTACACCTTATCAGATTCCTTCCCTCGACCCACATGTGAGGGAAGGAAGACAGTACACTAGACATCTTATTTTCACATATAAGAACATGGAAAGGCTTGTTACATCAGCTTGGGTTACTTCCCATGCAAACAAACAAAAAAGCTTTTCTACATGTTCTGCAACAAGAAAGTCTCGTCGGCTTGCCACAGTGTTTGAGCACGTTGAAAACTGTATCTCTGCTTGCAACCTGGGTTGCGGGAATTGTCAGGTATGCGCCGCACATGCAAGGGACTTATACATTTCTTTGCCTACAGTTTGCCATCAGTGTGAATTAGCTGTCGGTACGTGGTAAAATAGAAGACAGAAGTTGGTTGTAGACCTCTTGCATTAGACAACTTAGTGCATCGTTCTTCTTTGACAATGCCACTCTGCTCGCAATATCTTCTACACTGAAGGCTGCTCATTGGTTTGAGGTTTATTTTCTGTACAACTTCTTCAGCCGTGAGCTGTGTTGAGTCTGGTACATCCTGAAGCATTGTACTTAGTAGGAACTCTGGATTCTCTCTTTCTTCTTGTTGTAGCAGTGTCATTGAGTCGACGATCAAGGAACGTGGCAAGGGCATGAGGTGCCTGGGTGATTGCCTCCAGGATCCTTGTTTTCACTGATCTAAGTTCAACATGCGCCTCAGAAAGCAACATCTTAACACTGTGAACAGATGGAACAACCATGGAAAGTCTTGGAAAAGATTCGGCAAAAGCAGCTGGTGTGGCTTCTACAATTGGTTGCAGCATTGACACAAAGGCTGATACAATAAGCATTTCGTCAGCGGTCAAGTTCTCATCCGTATCGGTTTCTGCCAGCTCCAACGCAACAGCTGTCTTGGTCTTCAGCAGGCGTGCCATCATGGCGTACTCACTATTCCATCTGCTGTATCAGCGATTTTGTATTCTACGCTGGCTCGTCATTATCAGCATTGCGGAGCGCACGTTATCGCCTGCCGTGATAACCAGCGCCGCCGGAGTAATCTTTTATTCGTTTTGACCAATATAAGTGATACGCGAACTGTATACGCGATGCTGTCTGCAATAAACGTGTTGGAACAGACTGCGCTGGCCTACGTCACACCATCTTCGTGAGTAGATCTGTACCAGCTCAAGAGGAACTTTGTGTCCATCCTCTTTGAATATTCTGCAGTCTTGTTCTTGCACTGCTGCTCCGTTTGTAGTGACCTATTAAGGCTCGCGCTTCGGTGCACACGTTTGCGAACCCTAGGTTTCTTTCTTGGAATCTTGAACGCAAAACTGCAATGTATGTGCAAACATGCAGTGTGCACCCACGGCGTACGGCCAATCGCAGAAACCAAGCTCCGAGCTTTATCACCACAAAGCAACAAAGTATGAGAGGTATACCCCACTCCTCAAAGTCCTCCTCGATCAGAGAACGCAAAATCCCTGCAGTGCAGAGGGGCATCTTGACGCATACAGCCATGCGTGAAGATTACCCGCTGCACGCATGCAGCCGCACGCAAGCACAAAGCTGTAAGGCACGAAGTCCTTACTTAGCACATGGCACGTCACTGACACATATCTGTCGCCAGCACGTGACGTACAGCCGTCAGTGCGGATGGCAATACACCCCACGTCCTTCCTTAGGACGCTGTTGCAGCAAAGTGTGGAGGGAATATCTAGCAGAATTGTACATTTCAGCACGACGGTCCTCAAGAACATCATTCCGAGAAGGAATGTTGTACTCGAGCACTGCACCATTTTCTCAGTTCCAGAAGCTGGCTCTTCTGCGACTGTGTAGCTGTGCAAGCCAGTTGATAGGAGGCAACCAATTTTCTTCATTAGTGACCTCACGTGAACGCTCCGTATTAGTCGAGTCGGGGCCTGAAAAGCGGCATCATGCTTCCGTCGTTGGACTTTGGGCCGTAAGTTGCTCCGCCGCAACAGCTGCGCTTTCGTCCTTTTGCGGGCCCCTGGATGGCGCTTCAGGTGATTCAACAAAAGACGTCGTCGTGTTTGTTGGCGTCTTTTGCATGCCGCCACACAGCGAGGCACTTCGACGAGGGAGCAGAGCGCTCGATAGACATCCACACTCCGCTGCGCTTTCTCTTCGAATAGCTTCCCGCCCTATACCACTTCCACTTCGGTCATATTGAGGGTGGCACCGCCTAAACCAATTCTGAAACGTATCCACAAGCGTTCTGAAAGCGTGCACGAGCAGCTTCGTCCGAAAGGGGTCCCTACATGAAAGCAACAGCAACGTACAAATAGAGAGAAACTGCTGCTGCCGATGATGACCATCATTGTCTAGGAGAAGAGGGTACGTATTGTTGTCTTGAGAGACACAAGGCAGGCACGCTGGCGCGTTCTGGGACTCCTGTGAAAGTAATCTCGCGGCGCGATACCGTAACTATTCGAAAAGTATTTTTAAAAAACAAGTTTTCAAAGTTTTTATTTGATTCGAATAACGAATCGAATAGGTTAATATTCGATTCGGATTTCAGAAAATGCGAATATTCGCACACCCGTACAGTGTAGATAATAACGCTTTATAGTGATTTTGGGATATTAGGTGCTAAGATACAGACCGTAGTCATTATGAAGGCCTTCGTAGAAGCCGGGAATCTCATGCAGCCAATGGGCAACGCGGCCATCCGATGACCGTTCCTGCTCAAGCGCCGGCATTATTCTTAACTTATTTCCAATCATTCCTTCCTGAAAAATAATGCAAGCAAAACCAATTTTAAGAAAGCTTTTCCAGTAGCTGAAATTACGACTCCAGGTTTAGAGTTTATCAGTTTATCGTGCGAAATATGACTTAAAGCTGATTGAACACGTTGTTTTTGTTGTTCTTTTTTTCGGCGGAGGGAGGGGGGGGATTGAAGCAACAAGTTGTTTTATCTTATTGTAGAACAACAATTTTAGAAGCACATTGGGAGGAACAAAACCTTGATGCAAAGCCGAATGGTCAATAGCACTATTTTACGGTTCACATTAGGGAGAAAACAGAAAGGAACATTTCCAGTAGGAAAACGTGAGTCTATGCCATTCCTCCTTTTAAAATGTACTGAGCATGTTTGCAGAGCTTATTTTAAAAGTGTTTCATGTAGTAATGAGAGCACATGTTAGGACAATCTTAGGCTTAACTAGTGTTCCAGAAAAATTGGGTTAGATATATCTTTACGGAACAATGCGTAGCGGAGTAATATGACTGCTTATGCTCGATACTCTTACAATGTGCCCTAAGAATGTCCTTAAAGACGTTTGGGTATATGCATCCTTCAGAGTCAATTTTAATCTGCACCCATGCTTTAGATTAGAGATATTTTCCAATAAGTCTTCGTTCATCTTAATTTTCTCGTTGTGATTTATTAGATACGGTTTAGAACAAGCTATCTGTAGCAAACAAAGTGCGCTATGAATTTACTTCGGCTAATCAGTAAAAATCTACATACCACTTGTATCCCTTCTTCATTTGATACGGTGACGGACGCCATTTCACCTTTATCATGGAACAGGTCCTCTTCTAGATAAGACCCATCCAGCTAAATAATAAATTATTTGTTATAGAGAATTGTGTTATACAGATTGTCCCCCCAAATATATGACGTTGTTTTCTTCGCAAAAATAAATTACGCATCGCCGGACTCTCATTCTCCTCTGTAGATCTGGCAGTCTGAACCAAATGCCAAATTTTTAGAACTAACCGCTATATTATTAAAAAGTTTTAAGCGATTTTCTCAAACTCTATTTGTTAAAACTGCTGCCAACAGAGTTCTCGAATACAAAAAGCTAAATGGCTCAAGGTTAAAAAAAATAACTAGCAAATGTGGGTCCCTGTTTTTTCAATTGAAATTTTCAATAACCTCATGTATATCTTTTGATTGAGATTCCAATTAGTTTTGAAACTTTGGTGTCTGGTTCGGGCCGCTAGCGCTGCTTTCGGGCGGAGAATAAGCGTTCGGCATTTCGTCGTTTATTATTGCAGTGAAGAAACCATGTAATTGTTTTAGGAAAGCACGCCGTAGATAATGCCGAACTTTCGAAAATTAGGATATTACGATATACCCGAAATTCAGTTCAAGGCTTCTATCGACGTGATTTGACAACGCTATATGTGCGCACAGGACGTGACTAAGATTTATTGGTGTGCGCTTTTTTACGGTCATAATATTTGACCATGAAATCGTTTTGTATTTCCGATCAGTACGGATACGATCCCCAAATGACGTGTGCCTTATTTGCGGCCTCACCTTAATCGCAAATATGAAATTTTCCTCGCCGAAACAGGACACAGATTCTGGAAACATGACAGAAATTAACCGTCGGGAGGCACAGAATCGCGACGCAAAGTTGTGACTGAGAAGATTAAAATAAACGAAGATTAACAAAAAACAAAAACGTCCCAGGCGTAAATCGGCAAAATAGTTTTATACACACCTCCTATACAATGGGATATAACGTCGTCATAGTGGTCAGACTCCGCTTCCTGCTGCCGTGCAGATCACCTGCGATGAATCGTTCCTCAGGAATGGCGTTAACGACCTTCGAAAGCCAGGGTGATTCTGATAAGGGCGACGCTGCACAGGTTGACGATTTTCTGCCACCGATGCCTTAGGAGAAACAATGAAAGACAGCGTTGTGCTGGACTACTCGTGTTCGCCCGCAAGGGGCCGAACTTCGTGTGTCCGTGAAGGCAGGCGGGGGTGCTGCCGGATTTAGCTAGTCTGGGCGCGTACCAGATGGGCCATGTCCGGCTCTTCAAGTTGCAACCTCCAGAGTCGAAAAGCAAGTTGCTCAGGCCGGAGAACTTATGGTGAAAGAGCGTAGCTGCTTAGTCACCGACCCATATCGCCGGGAGATAAAGGTGAAACCTCAGTGGGACACATTTGACGTGCGCGTTCACACAGTTCGCCGAGCTTTCGATTCGAATGGCGAGTTGAAGGACGTTGCGCGGAAGGTGTGACGCGTTGAGGGACTGGCAGGCGTTGAATCTACGACGCTGACCGTTGTCTTGAAACTCCACCAAGATATCACGCCGGAAAACTTGCCGCACCAGCTTCCCTTTTTTTGCGGTACTACCCTTGTGGTGGTGCCCGGACGCGAGCCTATCTGCCTTCGTTGCGGCGCACGCGGGCGTATTCGACGCGACTGCATGGGGCCCCGGTGTTTCGAGCGCCGAGCTTTCGGACACGAAAAAAGGGACTGCGTCAGGACGTATGCACGCGTCACTGACATCCACAACGGCGTGGAAACATCAATCCTGGTGATGGGCGAAGACCAAGCCGAGCAGGCCGCGGCATCGATGGCGTCACGAGGCGCAGCAGAAGTCCAGTCAGGTCGATGCAGTCATCGCAAGCTCGAGCAAATCAACACCCGAAGTACCTGCCACAGAGCAAACCCTGAAGATTGCGGTCAGAAAGGAAAAGAGGTCCTGACTAGGAAATGAAGCTGACCCCGAGTGACCTCGTGGGAGGGGCCCAGCAACAGAACATTGCGGTCTCCAAGACGTCGAGGAGCACAACGCTATGGAAGTCGACTCCTCGGCAACAAAGCTGCGGCTGGATGACGCAGCATCGGAAGGCGAAGAGCATCAGTCGAGACGCTTCAGACGAAGAATGGGACGGCGAAAGTGGCAAAATAGGGCGATACAACACGCGGTCTGCGTCAATGACACGGAAGAGACCGACACAGTGAGTCTTTCTCCCTGTCACTGACCTTGTGAGAGCAGAGCGCTCACACAGAGGTGCTCTTTGTGAGCGCTCTGCTCTCCGTCTAGCTCCCTTTTTGTTGGACATGACTTTAGAAAGCTGCTTGTGCGTGGGTACTTTGAACATTCGAGGATTAAACGCGCGGCCATGGCAATGTCAACGTAATCGCCTCGTTATCGAAAAGGATCTTGACGTATTATTGCTGCATGGCGCGCATGTTTGAGAGAAGATACAACGTGTGCGTCAGCCACGCTCTTGGAACATCACGGGAGGGTGTCTCTTGTTTTTCAGAAGGCCTATAAAAACTGCGGAACCTGTGATTAGCTGCGAGTCCGGGCAATTATTATTGCGTGAATTCATCTTTCCAATTCTAGTTTCAGCGACTTGTGTGTTTATGCTCCTAATAATATAAATTAAAGATTATTGTTTCTCATATAACAAAACAATTTGTTGAGACCGGCCGTCCAGTCATTTTAATAGGGGACTTCAATTGCGTCTGTGAGTCACGCGATAGATCAAATACCGCACGGAACAAGGATGCTATAGTATGGTGTTCTTAGGCTACATGGTCCAGCTTTGCGATTTAGAAGACGTTGCCCACTTTGCTTCAGTTGCTAATTGTCTGCAATTCACGCACTTCCAAGAAGCGAGTCACGGACGCCTGGATAGAGCTTAAGTTCTTCTGGAACTTATTGGGTGCGTGAAATAATTATTGAGTAGAACAGGTGTCCTTCAGCGGTCATTGACTTGTTTCTATTGTGCTGTGCTCTTCTAAGGAATCCAAAAAAACGTTCAGCTGGGATCTATAGTAATTTAATACAAAGCTTCTAGAAGACGAATATTTCGCAAACGGAGTGAATCAATATCTGCGATAAAAGAATAATCGACAAAATACAATGTTTCGGACCAAATTGGGAATTGTTCAAGCAAGATATGAATTTTGGGACAATCGAACAATCCACCCTATTACATAACGCAGAAATAAAAGTAACACGAGAAATAAATTCTCTACTAATAAAGGTTGCTACAAGAAGGATGTTGTTCGCCCTAGTGCCCCTGAATAAAAAAGGTAGCGACATCTTCTCCCTCCTCCTCGCGCACACCTTTTATCTTCATGTTTTGCTTTTTTACGCGCGTCGACTGTAGCGCCACCTGGAATGGCCCAAGATAGCAGGCGGCCTTCCTATGCGAGTCAGAGCGCAGTCAAAGGCTGAAAGACAACACGTACAGACAATGCTGTGAGTGCGCAGGCGAGCTGGTGGATGTTAACCATTTTGTTCTTAGCCCGAGACTGCAGGCAGGAAAAGAGGAAGGATTTCAAAGTAGAAGAAAAATGAGTTGATCGAGATCACGTTAGGGCGTATCCTCGACTGTTCATTTTGCCTGCTTTGCAGGACGTTCCTCTTTCGCTGCAGCTTAGATCTCGAAGTGGAAGCGCAGAATAGCGGCAAAAGCTGCACTCATACGGTCCCGCAGCCCTCGGAAGATGTACTCAAAGAACACAATGGCAGCCATGACGTTACCACTCGGCGTTATTTGATTGGCAGCATGAGCTCATGGATGCTCCGCACTCCGGCAACGGAGGCGTGCCTCATCCCTCCTGCTCTGACGCAAGCGCTGTTTTAACATTGTGTTTGCTTTTGTACACCCGCGCGTCGACTGTAGACGCCGCTGGATTGGCCCAAGATAGCAGGCGGAATTCTTAACGGATGTTTGGCGACTGCGCGCATTGAAGGCTTTATTCGCTCAACTCGTCAAACGACAATTGGGGCCAAAGTTGGCGGAGCACGATTGGACTATGCGGCGATCGACATGCGCTATTTTACGACGTCCAATCGGCGCGCTGCGCTAACTTTCAGCTCCAATTTGCGTTGTCGAGTTAGAGGTTTCAGTAAGAATGAGAACAGCGAAAGCTTTGCGCAAACTCTCACTAGCGATAAAACATTAGTTGAACGCGCGTTCATAGACAACTATGAAGCTTCTTGTCTTTATGAGGCCTAAAATACTTATTTAAGATACTTTATTGCCGTTGACCTGCAAAACTAAATATATATAATGAAATTAGACAATCAATAATGCTGGTAAAGTAGGAGGGAAAATGATAATTTGAAAATCCAACAAATCGCCCAGTCAGAACTGCTCGGTGAACGCAATCTTGCAAGCTTTCAAGTCAAATCCCGTCTTTCTCTCAGGGTGTATTGAGCTGATGCGAATGATTTAGACTTTGTCTCAATCTTTTCATGAATGCGGATTCAATTTTATTCCGAGAGTTGATAATTGCGAGAAACTGCTCGTCTTGGTTCTTATCGACCAATAGCTTTGACATCCACCTATTACAAAATTTGATGAAGGCTTTGGCTGAAAGATTGAAATTGCAATACACAATTCTTTTTAACGCAAACATTCGGTATTAAAGGCAGAAGTACTGTTACTAACATTCCCGTCGCGCGCTGCGATATTTTGGTATGCTGGACAGTATGAAACGTGGAAGTGCGCTTCCCAAGTTGAGCAACTTTTGATCGTTTATCGATATTTTTTCGCTATTCTGAAGCACGTGAATGTAGGCTATATTTTCTGTGACGGTGAACGCGACATAAAATACTGCCACCGGCATTCTTTTTAACAGGCAGCGTCCCGTGAGCGCAAGTCACTTCGTCCGTATGACTGAATATCCTTTTTGACCTTAGTGTTTTGCATTTTTCATTAGACACGTGTTCAGTTTAGCAGATAGCAGTAAGTATATGCAATCGGTTCAGTTACGCAAATGGATTGCTACATATTTACTATTTATTTATGTGTTTTACGAAGAAAGGGAAAGGAAAGCGGTTGATGAAACTACAGAAATTGTGACTTAACATCTAGCGCAGTGAACTCGCTACGGGTGCGGGTTTTTAACGCGGCAATTTGCTTTGCGTTACTTATACCGTTTCATGGTGTTTTATGGTCTGCAACACCGGGGCGGCATCTTGGAGTACCGTTAGGCGCACTGTGTTGGCAGGATGAAACGGAATCTTTGCGATGCAAAAAGCGCTGAAGCGGGTAAGAAAAAGGTTTATCTATGTTTGCTCTTGCAACTATTTGTAGCACATTTTTAGCTGCAAAGTTTTGGTATGTCATTGCAGGTTTTGCTTGTTCATGAATTACGGTGGCCGAGTGGGCTAGCGGTGGCAGAGCGGGCCTAGCGCACACCAGGTCGGAGAACGCGCAGCGAAAGCTCGCACTGCAGAACCAATGGATCCTGGGTTCAATCTCCACCCCTGCCAGTTTCGATCTGGATGAGCATCGTACTGGCGTGCGGTCGTGTACCACTACTGCGTGATGCACGTTAAAGACCCCAGGCTAGCGGTTGCTACTGCACTGGCTAAATTTCTCATCTACAGCTGGGAGACTCGTTGCTCGTTGAGGCAGACCAACTTCAGGCTGCATATACATACACCACCAATTTATTTTTCTTAAGCATCCAGTGACTGTGGGCACTACTTACGTATGTGTGCTTGAGAATGCCGTCGACGTAGTCCTCACTAGAAACTCGTCGGCTAGGGTAGAACTTTTCTTCAGGTTTAGCGTAATGTCCCTCGTTGATCTTCAGGATACGACTTCCTGACAACCCTCGGCCTTCGAGAAACGTGGGATACACGAGCGATGGTTCGGGTGGATGTACTGAAATTAAGAACGAAGCAAGAAGTGGGTTAAACCTCAGTCTTTTACTGGTCATGCAGCGTAGGGCGTTGCATAACGTGATTGCGCTTTGTGTTTTTGTGATTTGTTTTTCGGTGATTTCATTGGCTAATGCCACTCTCACACTGGCCGCAGAGTGAATATGAGATGCACGGGGCTCGTCACGCTCTGTGTTTATGACGTAGAACTACGTCTTAATCCGCGCTTGGAAGGAGGCTAAAGTTGGGAGATCGATGTCACAAAAACGTGGTCCTGGCAGTGGCATCACAAAAAAACACCGTAGCGCCAACCGATTTGCATCGCCGCGCTCCCTGACAGCACTCCGTGCCTGCTACCGAGAACCGCGCAGTGCGCACGCGCGTCCTGTATAAGCGGTACCAATCTTTAGCTACACCCCCCCTCGCTTTCCCCCGATTTCTTGGACTTCCTGGTTTCTTATACGCAGTAGGCATGTGCAGTAGCTCTTTCACTCCATCTCACACTCCTTCACATTCGCTATAAAGCAGGTGTTAGGCACAAGAAAACAGCACACACAAGAGAGAGTTAAGACTAATGCCCGAGTCCCACTAGAGCGACAGCACAGAAACAAACGACAGCAACAAGCCTCAAACAGATGCAGCATGCTCGCGATGGTACCTTTGGCAGGTGTTTAGTAGTTCGGTGCTCGTGAAGTAAGCACGACTGATGCAAGCCTGCCTAAGATACCCTCCCGAGCATGGTAGCTTGTGTTTGAGTATATCCTCCTTTATTCTACGAAGCCCGTCAAAGAGCGAAAGACTCCTGGTTTGAGGCTTGTCGCTGTCGTTTCTTTTTGTTTGTCACTCTAGTGGGACTCGGACAATACACACACACAAGTACGTCTTCCTACGCCACCCTCTTCGACTTCGTCAAAGAGGGTGCAAATGGGAACATTCGCAAACTGACGTCGTCCTCGACGTTGTCCTAGAGCTCATCCTGGAGGTCGTCCTACATGTCGTATTTGACGTCGTCCTAACGGCGTCCTCGAGGTCGATCCTCGAGCTCGTCCTAGAGGTCGTTCAAGAGTCCGTCCTAAGCGTCGCCTTTGACGTCGTCCTCGATATTGTTCATTGAGGTCGTTCTAAACGTCTTCCTTAAGATCGCCGTACAGGTGGTCCTAGAGGTCGTCCAAGACGTCGTCCATAATCTCGTTTCCTGACACGTCGTCTTCGACGTCGTCCTGGGGTTGTCTTAGACGAATTCCATCGTAATTCAGACAACCAACAATGGTGGTTTCTGAACTAATTTCTCATCTGCTGGCTTGCTCGTCTGGTCGCTTCAACGCGACGCGCTCCTGCCTGATTGAAACGTCGATAGACGCCGCCCCGGCAGCAGTGATTGCACAATCTTCGCTCGTCGCTCTGGACTGCGGCCGAACGGCCAAGCTCGCGCCCTCCGCGGCGCGTGCAGTTCACCAGTCTCTCAAGCGCGACTCTGCCCAGCGCCACCCCCCCCCCCCTCACACATTTCTTGTGCCACCAACACGTTGTTCTACTAAATTTTTTCTCACGTAGAGTACACCTATGCACTGTCCAATTTTTAGGCTGTCAGGCCTCAAAACAGAGGCGTGCAGAGCGTGACTATAAGATACAGCCCGTGAGTGCGGCCATGAACCAGCGGTCTCAGCACTACCGTGAGATAGCTGCATAGATCTAACTGACCGCCTATAGGTCAGACCGGGACAGACTACAGCGTGGGTTCTTAAATCCCCACAGCAGCCCTCATTAGAGCTCGTCTTCTGCCCATGCCAGCTTTCACGGGCTATAGGCTAACCTTGGGGTAGTAAAACCTTAACAACGCACCACCACCACCATTATCCCAGAGCTGTAGCTATGGACCACAATTATAAATAAAATCCTTCCTTTTAATTTTTGGCTAGACTGGTTGGCATCGAGGCGGAGGGCGGAAGAAAACTGTATACATATCGTACCCAACGCGCATTCTCGTTGTCGGTCACTCGTTCATCTTTCATTCCTTGTGTTTCGTTTTCTTTGCCTCTTAACGTGCCTTTATGGCGTAGCTTCTATTTGCATTTTAATCTTCCCTTGCATGTACGCGTGTTTGTCGCGTTGGTCTTTTTTAGATTTTCGGCTAGCAAGACGCGCTCCTGTTCACTTTCTTGTTATCTCGTTTCGCGGTTAGCTTGTGCGTGTTCTAAATTTTATTTTCCACTGTCTTCTTGCCCATCACAATTCCATGTCTATTTTACAGCGCAGCTCTTAAAGGATGCTGAACCGAAATATGGATCCCACAAAACACGCGGCAAAAGCATGCAACGGGATGCTACAAACACCGAAACATCACTCATGCAGCGATATCTCGAACGGATGACCGTATTTTTTAAGAAAAAGAAGAGCGCATTTGACAGAAATGTTCACGTCATGCTTTTCCGAGAATGAGAGGGAACGGCCTCGCCTCTTCTCTTCCTCGCCGCCTTGAGGGAGCGAAGCGAAGAGAGGAGAAACTAGGTATCTTCACGTCACGCGCCTCGCCGGCCTGGTTCAATCTCGACCTTTTCTCTCCAAAAACACGGCCATCCATTCGAGATATCGCCTTACGAGTATTGTTTTAGGGATTGCACTTCCCGCTCACATCTCCTGCATTGGTTTTCTGAAATCCAGATTTCGGTTTCCCATCCCTTTAAGCGCCAGTCTCCGGCTTGACGACGTCGCCGTCGGCTTCGGCGTCGGCGTAACCGCGGTTGCATTATGGGACGTTGCCCATAATTACGTCACACGTGATGTCACGTGGGATGTCCGCGAAGGTCACGAGGGCCACGGAGTGATATCACGAGGGTTAGGAGGGTGATGAGTGACGTCACTAAGGTCGCGATGACGTCACGTGTGACATCACCCTCGTGACGTCACACCGCGCCTAAATTTGTCGGAGATTTTACCGCTAAATTTGAGGGGAAATTTTCCGCTAAGTTTAGCGGGGATATATTCCGCGAAACTTAGCGGGAACATTTTCTCCGCAAATTTTCCGCTTCATGTTGCGGGAAGTTTTCCCGCCAAACTTAACGGGGTAATTTACCGGTAAATTACAACACAATTTCCCAATAGCTCCCCTCCGTGCCCTCCCTCTCTACTCCTCAAGAGCTGCGCTCTAATTCAGTATGACACGAAATTGTAAACAGCTTTAATTTTTTTTAAGTTTTCTTTTTTGCATTGGGCTTTTGTTTCCTTCCTTTTGCTTCCTAAGCTACGAGCCAACGACAAGGACGACTTCAGCGACGTGGAACTGGAGGCCAGTCCGTCGTCGGCCTCGATCATGGCCCCGACTCAGTCCGTCGTCGGCCACCGTCGTGGCCCCATTTGCCGCCATTCAGGCGGCAAAAAGTGAGTGTGACGCCTGAGCCAAAGGTAGTAAGGTCCATCCAGAGCACGCGAAATGCAGACACCTCCGGCAGGGCTCGATCGGCGATGGTTAGTCTTAGAGGATTCTGGCGGAGCTTCCGGCGGCCTCAAATGTTAGTAGTGGACATGTAGGCCGTCTTTTCGAGGTGGAAGGTTGAGGCGGACACCGAATTGCACCAGGTTGCGATATAATCCTAGCCCCTTGCAGACCCCATGTCTGACGTTCTAGGAAGGAGTGAGTTTGCCACGCGGTTACATTATCTTCGTATTTCCAGAAAATGTACATCTGAGATATTTGAGAGTTCCCAAGCCAATGCTAGGAGTGCTAAATTGAAAAGCAGCGCGGCAAGGAAAGAACATTGTGGAACCCCCCGCTCCAGTGTAAAGTGTGGAAATCTCTTCAAAATTGCATTTCGGTGCACCCACGTCGTGCAGCTGCTCCAGAGACAAATTCAAAAAGCCGAATTTTTCAAGTATACGCGAAACTTGGAGAACAAGCATCAAGTGCATACATAGCACGCGTTAAACTATCTGATGAAGAGCACCGTGAGAGTACCGCTTGGCATTGGTGACGCTAGAACGTTCCACGTGTGCAACACAGCTGCCTAGCAATTTGCCAGTATATCGTTTATACATAATACACAAACAATATATACATAATTGTTTTTATTGCAGACATCGATGACATTCCAATAATGAGAAGATAAGTTTCATGCCGTGTCCCATAGGTTCCAAATATATAGAAGTTTTATTTAAGTTTATTTTGACCACCTTTTTGATATAGGATGTTACTAAAAGAGGACAGAACCTCTATTGTAGCTCTTGAAAAGCGTAATTGTAATGTACGTCCTGTCAAATACCGTGATAATAATTCCTAAATATACAGTATGCTTAGGATTTCTGAGTTTTGAAATCCCAAACTTCCAGGTGGGTGGTCTTTTGCGAACACAAATCTTGCGGACAATGTTTCTGCACGGTGTCAATGCGTGATTAGGAAAAACTTGAATACGTATCACGCAGTATCAGTATTGAACTGTAATACATAGATTAAAAAAAAACGGAAGCAGGGTCTTGAACATAACCATATTTTGTTGGTCACATGGCACTTTGCATCCCAATTTGTTATTGACATAGGGCCTTTGTTGAGTAATTCTCTTATATTTAATATCCCCTTGCGGCACGAGCGATTTTCGAGATATGTGAGTAGGAACCACTAATCGCGTCCGGAGTTACGCCCAGCATAAAAAGGTTAAACATATTACAAAACTGTGCATTTATGTACTCTGTAGGTTACATGTTATACTCACATTGCTTGCAATGAAAAACATGACCGAAAGCCGCAAAGACAAAAACGCAAAAAGGGTACACATCGTTTGTAGTCTTGATTCGTTATAGGGCGAACTTCTATATGTGCTTATTTTGTGAAGCTTTAAAGTACCCTTTTTAAGACATTGTACATGACAACGTTACCGTTATTCTTCTGTCAACAACGCGTTTGCCATCAACAGGTGCGAATTGTTTTACGAGCTCCTCGGATGAGCGTTAAACGTCATATTTCCGACATGTTTTTGTGCTCACGCTTTGGTCTATTCCCAACATAATGCAGATGCGGAGGTCATATGACACATTTTAGCACTTGACGATTCGTACCTTAAACAATGTCTTTATTCATAATGTCATATATCCTTCTCGCTCAAAACGCTTCAGGTAGTTCACTGGGACATTTAAAAGCTAATGTTTGTTAATATTAAAGTTCATTTACAACTGAAATGGGTCAAAATAATATGTGTGTTCATGCCCTCTATTTTCTCCTCTTTGTTCACTCCTCTCCTCCAGCAATATCAAGAGAAGTTATAAGGTACATCCAAAAAACAAAATCATTTCGAGTCAATTGTAAATCGCTTTGGTGACTTATTTCAGGCTGTATTACTGAATTTTATATCTTTGATGCCGAAATTAATATTGTGAGGAAGAAGAGAACGAGGAGCAGAAAAAGACGACGAGCCAGCGCCCGAGGTAGGGAGTTCCAATGAACAACCTCCGCAACACCCTCAAAACAGTCATTCGTCGTGCAGTGTAAAACGAAATTAAACCTTCTCTCCTGTGGTGGAGGTCAGTAAGTTCCCCTACCTCTGCGCTCCTTCCTATCCTCAATTCTGCTCTAGAGCTTCGCAGTGGACGCACAGCTACAACCATCATGGTATAGACTCCGAAGTCAGCACCCTTCAGCAGTGCCCTCCCCCACCACACGACTTTGTCACGCACCATCAGCGGGACCCTCCGACTTCCAGCGGCTCTTGCGATGTCGACGATTGGCTGAAGCACTACGACCGTGGCAGTTCAGGGACACTTCTGCGCTGAAATTTTATATAATCATTACAGTTTTTGGCTTTTTACAACTATCTTACGGAAAACCGAATATTTTACGTTCATTTCCGCTGTAAGTAATAAACGAACAAATGTGTTACCGATTTGTTTTACACGTTTGTAATGTTGTGATTGTTGCGTTATATTTAAGAAGTAATCAAGCGTTTTTGATGTTATGAAAGATATGTCAAGGACTTACTCAGAGACGCCGTCTGCATTGAGAAATGCCTATTGCGCCTTAAAACTTTTGAGCAATAAATTCGTCACTTGATCACCCAGTTAGTAAAAGATGGTCTTGTTCGTAGTGATCAAGTCACAGATTACCACTCTTTTGAGGTAGATAAAAATCAACATTTGCATTAAAAGAACTATACATATTTTATTAGTTTCCGGTGTTCCCATATAGACACGTTTTAAATAGTTAGTAATTACATGTTTATCTAAAAAGAGTGCTAATACATTTGTTGCTTGTTTAATTGTATCTCTGAGCCGGAACACATGCTCTGAACAACTAATCTTATTTGTGGTACTTGAGCCCTCTAGTTTGCGAAAATACACTTTCTTTACAAAAGAAATAGGCACAAAAAACTCCCCACCTAATTATTCATAAATTTAGTGTTTCTAAGATTAAAATTTTCTGCAATCGAGCAGTTGCTGTAGCATACAACATCGTTATTTGCTT